>JAANYP010005592.1:0-12099 GCA_020465985.1 Centrapalus pauciflorus
CCGGCCCATTGCATGTGTATGTATATGGTGTTGACCCTAAATCGTCTCCAACATATATCTTCCACAATTTATGCATTTGTCTTACTGTCAATCTCTCTCTCTCTCTCTCTCTCTCTCTCTCTCTGCGTCTCTCTCTCTCTCTCTCTACGTCTCTCTCTTATCTCTCTCTCTCTCTCTCTTTCTATAACATAGAACTACCTACCGCATGGTCTAAAGAAGTCGACGGAATGGATCGAAGGCGGTGGTTCCACCGGACAAAAACCGATGACCTCGCCGGAATGAATCGGACCAGGTGGTGCCACCGCACGAAAACGATGCATGTCAGTCGTGGTCTCATTTCTGGTGTTTGACGAGTACGATCTTCAGGTAATATCTGGTTATTTGTGGAGCCGCAACTGGTTGCCTAACACATGGCTGCTAGTGGTTCCAAGTGTAGGCGGTGGACGAATGTTTTCCAAACGCAGATCCGGATCTTTTTTGGCATGCAAACCAATGTCGTAGTGATTAGCTATTTTTTTATTTACATCTGACACAGCTGGTTCCACCGTAGCCAAATATTTGGCCGGCAAATATAGTTGTTTATTTTAAATCCAAATCCATTGTCGATGATGGAATGGCTGTTCCAACGTACTCGTAATCGGTTCAACCTCCTAGCCTAATTATTCAAATGTACACACATATAATTTCTTGTAAAGATTGTAGATCTTACGGTTGTTCCAACGTATGCGTAGTTTTTTTTATTTCATTTGAAAGGTATTCTATCTACGGGAATATATCAGTGAAAGAAACATTATAGATCTACTTGAATATTTCTATTTTTTAGCATCAGATTTATTTTTTATGTTAACAATTTTTTTTCACAGATCTGCATCAGATCTATTTTTTATGTTAACAATTTTTTTTTCACAGATCTGCATTATAGATCTGATGATGCTTTCACCTTACATGTGTTAGGCTTTGTAGTTTTTGTAGATATAGATTTCCATATAGATTTACATATCTTGCATTTCACTCGATTCTGATGTTTGTATCATTAACGAATGCATTTGTTGTTTTAATTGAGCTACAAACGCTCACACATATATTTTGTTTTCAAACATTACAAATGTGTTTTACAATTCAGATTTTTTAGTTCAAGATATATTTTCGTTACGCGCCTACATTATAGATCTGATGATTCTGTAATCTTCTTTATGTTATATTCGTAGTTTTTGTTTCATTTTGTTTGAAACTTTTATAACTACGGGAATACATCATTGAAGTAGATGTTATAGATGTATGGGAATATGATTTTTCTTTATATTTGGTCAGATTTATATGTTTACATATATATTCTTTACGTATTCATTTAATATGTATCTAGTCTTCATAATATGCAACAGACCATGTTTTATATCTAGTTTTAATTTCAGATATGATGTTCATTTAAGTGTGTGTGTGTGTATGTGTGTGTGTGTGTGTCTATATACATGTTTTATATCTAGTTTTAATTTCAGATATGATGTTCATTTAAGTGTGTGTGTGTGTATGTGTGTGTGTGTGTGTCT
The DNA here is from genome assembly GCA_020465985.1 of Centrapalus pauciflorus. NCBI lineage: Eukaryota > Viridiplantae > Streptophyta > Magnoliopsida > Asterales > Asteraceae > Centrapalus > Centrapalus pauciflorus. The sequence goes on from JAANYP010005592.1 coordinate 1,548, forward strand.
ATATATATATATATATATATATATATATATATATATATATATATATATATATATAAAAGTTGGTTTTGTGATTTCATTTCTATCATGTTCAATTGGTAGAATATTATTTAAATAAATCTTTTTTCTGTTTAATTTTTCACAAATGGGAATGGCCGACCCGTATACAATGACAGTTTAAACAGCTGTAAAATGGTGTCATTTATACAATTAGCATTGTTATTTTAAAAAATCTTTGATTAATGACTATTAATATCTAAGTATTTGTATTGCAGATATAACAACATGGACTTCATTAGAGTATTAGATTTCATATTTTTTTTATTGTATGTAGCTTAGTTATATGTTTTCATTTAAATTTGAATTGTAGTAAGGTGTTGTTTTCCATAATGGTTGTAATTAATGTCAACAACTGCAACCGAGGGACATCACAGAAGGCAGACTCGTCACACCACATTAAGTTGTGGTGCTACGTAAGTTTTCTCGTTTCTCTTCTCTCATCTTTAGCAATCAAGTTATTGTTCTGTATTTTTAATTTATTTATAGATAATGAGTTATAAATATCAATTATTAACGTAATAGTATTGGAATCCTTACACAAGTAGCTGGTAGGATAACAAAAGAGACAAATACGTAAGAATTACCATGATATTATATAAATGCTAGTTGGTAGTAAAAGTATTGGAGTGGTGTGATATTTACATTACTTGTTAAGGACTATACACTGTAATATAAAAGAATAGAAAGATGAATAAAATTGTATAAAAAAATACATGTACATAAATGTTTGTGTATGTGATTTAGGCAACATACTAATAAATTTATTAGTTTATATACTATTTCATAGATACAAAACTTGTAAAATACTACGTTTACATTATATTATTAAAAACAATGATAAGAAAATCTTTAAATAGATATATAATAAAATTATTCAATATCTTTTATCTGTATTTGTTGTCACAAAGGATTTGTGACAACTCAATATATGGTCTTTAAATGATTAAGAAAGAAAGAAACGATCCTTGCTGGAATTCTACATGTGAGTCACATATACTTTTAGTAAATAAAACACATTTTAACTAATTAAAGGCAATTGTACATTTGAATATATGAGAAAACAATTTTTTAAAAGTAATATGTCAAATTAATATTAAAGAATATAAGAGATGAACATTTCGTAATGACGTACCTCTCCTTGTTAGATCGTTCTTGAGATATAATAAAGGACAAAGTTAGTTAATTTATGTACAAGATGTATCTGAGAATGATATAAGTTTCCTTATTAGGTTGTGTATTACAGTGATCTTGTTAAATACTGATAAATGTTAAATAAAAGACTGAATTTGAATAAACGTTTGATTCAAACGTACCTTTTAAGGTGTTAAAGAAAACAATGATGCTCTAAAATCTGTGTTAATTTGAATAAAGTTTGCTTGACTGTTTGAATTCTACTGATAAAGATGGGATATAAATAGTTTTTTTTTTAAACTGCTCAGTAACTGTCTAGAAATGGTTATTTAAAAAAAATTGTTTCTTTTATGACCCAATTTTTATAAGTTGGACTTTTATAGGTTGGGCTTTTATAGGTTCAAAATATTAATTATATTATAATAAAAATGTATATATTATACGTTATGTTTAGCTATTGGTTATAAAACACTATTTCTCATCCTATGACCCAATTTTTATATGCATATTGGTTGGACTTTATAACCTCTTATCTTTTGTTGGGCTTCAAAAGTTTTATAATATATATTTTAATAAACATGTATATATTACACGTTGATTGTAACTATATGTTATAAGCTCGACTTTTATTGGTTAGGCTTTATGTATGTCATTTAATAGTTTACATAATACGTTGTTTGTAACTATTATTTATTCGTTTAAATCATTTAATAATTATAATATACATTATAATAAAAATTATTAAATTGAAAATGCATTATCTATATCTATTAAATGACAAACATTTTGATCAAAATGAAATATATATGTTGAAACAAATATATTATTTTGCTCAATATTTGCAGTGTCTAAGATTTTTTTAGAAATTACTTTTTAACATTTCTAGTCTTTGAAAATCCACTAACTTAATTGTCAGTGCACCCGGTGTGACGATAGCAGTCTAAGTATAGATAGTCTTTTGTAATAAATCAGGCTTTGCAAATACAAGTTATATATGTTTGATTTTGTTTGTGTTTGATGTTTACTTAAGTTCAAAGATAAGTTCAAACATAAGTTCAAAGATAAGTTCAAGAACAAGTTCAAAGATAAGTTCAAGAATAAGTTCAAGGCTAGGGTTTGAACTTAGTGAAGCTAAGTTCGAATAAGTAGTGGACAAGTTCGTGGGCTTGGGCCCAAACGAACTTGTCTAAGCTAAGTTTGAACTTAATCTCTATAATTAAGAGTTAATCCATTTGATTAAAGGACTTTTGTAGAAATTGCATTCAGAGCTCGTATATGCACGTACAAACTTGTGAGATTTCAGAGAGTCGTTTCGGATAAAATACACGTGTCGGCCCGTTCGTCGTATCAGCTATCATGGAGTTCGTCTCCGGGTTTCCGTGTGTGATCGATCCGTTAAACCCCTAACGAGGGTTCCACACTCGTTGGAAGGTGTCGCGTCAAGATCAGATCCGTAGGTAGGTGACCTTACAAGTGGTATCAGAGCCATTCGAGTATTCATCGTGTTTGTAAGGTCTGCACACTACGGATCTATCTTGACGCGACACCGTCCAACGAGTGCGGAATCCTCGTTAGCATCTTGACGGATATATCACGCACACCGAAACACGGAGACTACCACAGTGATAGACGAACAACTTAGAACGCCCCGACATGATGATTCTCTCCTCATGAAACTCTCTGATTGCAATCAAGTTCGAGATCGCCTTCTGCTAATCGTCTGATAATTAATCGAATTAACCCTTAATTATACTGACACATTCGAGTTTAGGACAAATTCGAATCTGGCCCAAGGCCTATTCGAATTTGTCCTCCTCGACAAATTCGAATCTAGCCTAAATTTGAATCTCAACATTCAAACTTATGTTTTATCTTATGTTTGAATTTATCTTTGAACTTTATGTTTAAACTTCTTGTAATACATTACACCAAGTTCAAACATACAAACAATTAATATCAAACACACATAATCAAACATATATCAAACACTTGTTAATATCTAATATCAAGTAAATAGACTTACACAAAATGCTGTCTAACCTTAGACTGCTATCGTCACACAGGATGTACTAACAGACTCCCCCTTGACGATAACTTCTAACTATTTACATTTTGTCTAGCTACTTGAACCATATAAACTACTACCGGCATATAGACCTATATCTATATATATTCTAACTATCTTCTGGAATTTCCTAGCTTCAGATCTCCATCATTCGTGAAAAAATATAGGCTGATCATGTAGCTTCTTCAGGTCATCCTTGGATAGATTTATTAAGTGCAATGGATCATACACTCGCAAAATAACTTTGTCTTGAGTATCTTCCATCACAGCTTCAGCAGTTTCATTATCGACATACCACCACTTCATGTTACTTAAAACATCTTGTGGCATCGACTTCATCGGCACCTTCTTCAAACACTTTACAGGCTTGTACACCATTCTAGCCCATGGCCTACCTGTATGTGGATCAATCCTTGTCTCATCTTCCACTCTCTTTCCCGTCCTTGGCTTGAGTCTTTCAAATTTTCCGAATCAGCCCTCCTTTTTGATAATCTTGGCTATAACCTCAGCATAAGGATCCTCACCTATATTGATTAACTCTTTCCACGCTAACTCCTTTACTTCTACCTTCGGCAATGTATTAAATACTCTGAGCGTCCGCCTAAGGTATTGAAGTCCATCTCTTCTTTTCAGTATGAATAGCTGCAGTTCTCTGTCGAAGAACCAGCTTATAATTCCACCTGATAGATTCTCGGAGCCCGGTACTCTTATTCTTCTTTTCATCATAGGCTCTGCCCTCTTTTCTTCCTTTCGGAACCATAGATTCAACAGTTCAGCCCTAGATGGCTTTCTCAACTTCCTCTAGTTCGGAGTCTTCTACTGAGGCCAGCTTGATCTCGTCGATATCAATCACGTTGTGATTGTCTTGCACATATAGCTCAGTGATACGCTGTGAATTTACGATCACTTCATCAGCCTTATCGTCTTCATCTTCTATCACTTCATCATCTGATTTCCAAACGGCTATGTCCTCTGGCACAAACTCCCCTTCCTCTAACTCTTCAATATCATCTTCAAAATCAAATTCTATATCTTCTTCTTCAATATCCATTAGAGCGTCAATCATCTCGCTCTCAATGGCCTTTGAAGAACTAGCCTCGCCTCCTTCAACTCCTGACTGACTAGGCTCCCCCTGAACTTCAGCATGCTGAGCAGAAGAAAATTCTAATGGCTCACTATCTTTTTGTGCATCGGGATCATTGCCATCGTCATCTTCTCTTCTAATCTCTTCAGCATATTTGCAGCTGGTCTCCGCCTGAGCCTTAAGATTTTTCATTAGCTGCTCGAGGAGGGACCTCATGGTTTTGATCTCAGCAGCTTGATCAGCGACAAATGTCTTCAATTCAATGTTCTCTTGATCAATCTTTGCATTATGCTCTTGAAGCTCGCTGACTGCTTTTGTGAGTTGGAAGATTTGGACTGTCTGAAACACTTTGCTTTGGAGCTCTGAAAAACACTGGTTGTCTGTGAAGGTGGATGAAGTGGATGGAATTGATGTGATTGGTGACGGGGTGATTGGTGGTGGAATAGATGGTTGAGCGGACGGTTGAGCGGATGGAATTTCAGGCTCTGAAACAGAAGCAGACGAAGCTCCCTGCATAAACCAGTGCCTTTTGGCCCTTTGCCTAGGCACTAAAGGAGTAATATCTTCAGCCTCAAAATCATAGTCATCTTCATCTGAATCTCTAGATGCTCTCTTTTCTGTCTGCCTTTCACTTACAACAACCCTTGATCCATATCTGCCTATCCGAACAGACGGATTGACAGACTCAACAGGTGCTCTTTCAACTTCGATCTCTTCAGCTTCTTCTAATGACGACTCAGAGGTGGTCACTGCTTGACCCTCTACCTCTGGCTCATATTCATCTATGTCGCGCATAAGATCTGCAAGACTAGCTGGAGGCTCTAAGATTGTATCGACTAGCTCAGCTGTAATTTCTTCTTGTGCCTGAGTCTCTTGTGCCCAGATCTCCTCCAGAGTTTCCATTCGGGGATCAATCACTGGTGCCACACCAGAAGGACTCGCAGTGTCCGATGACGGACCTGCTTCCACTGACTCTTGTACCCTGCTGGAGCTTGGCCTTGAAGCCTGAGCCGATCTATCTTTTGCTCTTGGCCTCCTTCTTTGTTGTGCTGGAGGGCGTTGCTGTTGTTGCTGCTGCTGTAGGCTGTGGCTGTACTTGCTGCGGCCCTTCCCCAGCCCAATTCTCACCTTCTGGGCTTCAAAATCTGGATGTATCACGGCACCAAAAAGAGGTGCATCCAGTGGTCTAACCCCGTCAGCCCTACGGGCGTTGTGTGATTGACAATCAGCAAAAATTCGCTTATCGATCACAGCGACACTCTGAATATCGTCTAGTTGCGGCAAGTTCGAAAAAAAGTATCGAATCGGCATCATTACGAATCTCGGATACATCAGAAACCTTTCCCATGCTGGAGCTGTTATTTGATGAACAAACTCCGCAAAGAACATCTCGGAGTAGCTGGATTGCTTATTATAAACCAATGCGATCATCGCCAACTGCATCTTTGACACGATATAATCAAAACCGGCCTTCTTAGGTGCAAAGCAGACTATAAAGACGTGTGCTAAGTACCTCCATTGGCCTATCAGACCACTCTTCATATATGAGGCTTTGGCTATATCCAGTCCATACCCCATTCTTAAAAAGGCTGCTTGCCTTACTTCCAATGTGAAGTCAATAGGCCCAGCTTCCTGTTCTACCGTTCCAAGCTGCACCCTACGCAGCATATCGGCAGAAAACACTAATGGCTGACCGCCAACCCTTGTCCTCAACAGCGTCGGCGTCACTGTACAATCGACTTGCAGGTGATCCCAAAACTGTCTAACATAAGGCAGTACGATTTGCACATTGTGCGATAGTGCATATGAAACCCTTGAGTTTGCCAAAAAGTCCACCATCAGCCTAAATGCCTGAGCTTCAGGAAGCTCACGATCTGGAGAAACTACCATGTTATGCTTCTGAAAGAAGGCTCTTTCACCCATATCTGCACATTAAAGAATAAAATATATTAGAAGTGCAAAACAATAAATAAAACTTGATTAAATCCAAATTTGTTTTATTTTGAACTTATGTAAGTTCAAAACCAACACATATGAATTTTTACAAGTTTGACATTAAGATTATGCAAAACATTTCGAATTTAATAATAAACTCGAATGACATGTTCGAATATGACTTGAATTCGAGTTTGCTGACAAGTTCGAATTTATTGACAAATTCGAACTAGATGAACAAAGCCGAAGTCGGTCACTTTCAAACATAAATCCAAGATTTAAACCCCATTAGACTTAGGAAATTGTATTCACTAGTCCTAGTAGGTTCTAATCGAAGATATTTGTAACTTATTTGAAGTTTCACCGGTTAAACTTTGTGATTTTAAAATCACAAAGTTCAAAACCTTTAAAACTTCAAAATGAGTCGATTTTTGCTAAAATTGAGTCCTAAACAACCTAAATCTTGTATAATAATGATGTTTATACCTAGATTTGGTTATAGAATCGAACACAAAGGATAAAACTTCGATGAATAGATGAAAATTCGAAACGATATGTTCGAATGATTAAGTTCGAAATCGCACACAGGTAAGTTCGAAGATCTAAACTCGAATGTAGGTGACAATGAATGTTCACTATTGACCTATATATACTAACCACCTTCGAACTTGCATTAAATTCGAAGTTACTGACAGTTTCGAATGTCAATTCGAATTTGTCTTAAATTCGAATTTAAATGAAAATTTTGAAAATCTTTGAATAAAATTCAATTTTTTCAATTTTTCCAACTTTTTTCAACTTTTTCGTGTAACGGAACAAACTATACAACATTTATTTACACTAAGCACAAGATTTTCACGCAATGTTTGTTTATTCAACTAATAATGCATCCTCAGTAATTTTGACCTTTTTCCTAAATAGAATAAAATGAAATAAAATAAAATAAAATAAAATAAAACGAAATAAAGTAAAGTAAAGTAAAATAAAATAAAGTAATAAGTTAAAATAAAATAAAGTAAAATTTTGAACAAAATTAAACTTAAACTAATCTACAATACTTTTAAAATTTACATCCTATACTTAACACTAACAGAATATTTTTGGCGAGAAAGTCAGAGAAAGGTTCAATCAGATAGCGGTGTCAAATACGCACTTTCAGTATTTTACTTTCACACTTAGGAATTTTTGATTCCTTTGATTGTTTGTCGTGACACACATTTCTAGACGATTGTTGGTATTATTTTCCCTTTAAACATGTTACACTTTGGAATATCCCTTGGCCTTTTTATTTATCAAAGAAATTACCTTACGTGACTCATACTTAGACATACTTTTATGATCAAGACATACAGACAATGATTATAACTTTTAGGTATTGCAAATTTTCTTTAAAAGACAAACGTCGGACACAGTTCTGTATTTACATACAATAGAGTGTCTTAGTTTGTCTTAAAGTTTATTTTAAAGCTAGCAAGACAGCGATGACAGGTCTGTACCGACGTACAACAAAGCGACTTATCTTGCTAACTCGAGTCAAACCAGAGGCAACAGGTATGTACTTACATACAACAGAGTTACTTGTTTTGACTCTCATTTCAGTATCATGATTTTTCTATTCTTTTCTTTTCTTTAAGATGTATCTGATGTTGCTATACATCTCTTAGAAGATTTGCATACCTCATTTAGAATCAATGTCTGTATGTCTCTAACATAAAAATTAAGACCATTTGGTCATACATGTTAGTGACACGTCTGACTTTTTCTTGAATATTTTAATAGCCTTGAGACTCCCTTTGTTCATTATGCCTACCAACATATCAAACTAGATAATGTATAACACTTAGAGTTTTAGGTGCATTATGTGTGAAAGCTTAACACTTAGAGATTGTAACGACTGTGCTAATTTTCGTCACTTTGAACCTATGTATCTAAGACTTAACTCATTTTCTGATATTCTTTTTTTTTTTGTACTTTTTATGGTTAATACTCTTTTTTCTTTTGTTTTTCATAAATACGAGTAAGAAAATAAAATAACCTACTAACTTACTATAAAAGGAACGAATTTCTACTTAGCTACTAAACTTACTATAAAAGGAAAGAAATTCTATTGCTATAAAAAGAAATAAATTCTACTAAGGTCAAGTTACTCTGGATTACGCATTCCGTTTAGATGAACTAAATACTCAAAACGTGACTTATCAAAAGCTTTGGTAAATAAATCAGCATTATTATCGTCCGTAGCCACTTTTACCAGCTTAATTAAATTCTTTTCAGCACAATCACGTATAAAGTGGCGTCTTATGTCTATGTGCTTCGTTTTACTGTGTTTAACTGGATTATTGGTTATTGCAATAGTTGACTGGTTATCTATCCTAATAGGAGTTTGAGTATAAGTCAAACCATAATCCCGCAATTGTTGTTGTATCCACAAAACCTGTGAACAGCAACTACCCGCAGCAACATATTCGGCCTCGCACGTTGACACGACTACCGAAGCCTGTTTCTTGCATTGCCAGGAAACGAGCCTCCCTCCAAGGAACTGACACCCTCCAGTTGTTGACTTGCGGTTCAAGCTGCATCCTCCATAGTCTGAATCCGTGAATGCCTCCAATTCCAGATTGTTAGGCACAAAAAGGCCTCAGTCAAACCTGTTCTACATCTGAGGGGGAGATTTATAATCAAACCTGTTGATGCATTTGAAGGTTGAATTTAAGGCCTGTTATATGCCTTATTGAAACCTGAAAATGATTTGCAATATCAGTCTAAAGCTGTTCTATATGTTGCATGTGTTGCAACTAAGACAGTTTGTCTAAGCTGCTCTGTCTGCTGAACAGGCTGGACATAAACTGTCTACGCTGCTCTACACTGTTGAGCAGCTTGGGCATTTTTAAAGTGTTCTGTTCTTTGTGAACAGAACCTGTTCTTTGTGAAAAGGCTAAACACTTTATGGAATATGTTTCCAAGTCATCATGTATTGTTTTTGACTACAAGATCAGTTTACAAAGTCGAAGACAAAGTGGAAAACAGAACTGCTCAGCCTGCCCACGCTGTTCTGTAACATGAAGACAAAAGGTTATTTGAAAAAGGGTGACAGACCTTTTTCTTATATCAAAATAGGCCTTTACAAGGAAGAAAGACGCAAAGTTGACATTCCTAAATTAGTTAAAGGCAATGCAACAGTAGACAAAGTAAAAAGACAAAAGTTCTGCACATGTGAAGACAAGTCTGCTTTTCAGAAAAGTGCAGAAAAGGTTATGTTGTCTTTTCAACAAGACTTCTCCTTTTCATTCCGTCCAATGAAGATGTTTCTCTTAGATCCTCTGAGTGAGTATAAAAGGAAGCTTCTAAGGACAGAAAGAAGTGTGAAGAAAGCTAAGTGCTGAAACCAAGAGTGAACGTGCAAGTGTGATTTTCATGCATGCAAGCCTTCTGTGTGTAATTCAGTATCTGTGTGTCTAAGCTGCTTTACATAAGCTGTTCCCTTAAGTCTTGTAAACACAGTGAGTGCTTCTCAGTGAGTGTATTCATTGTATACTAGTTTGAGTTTGTCTTAGACTAGTGAAACAATGACTGTTGTTATCTGTCATCCAGCTTGAAACTCATTCCGCATTAAGCTTGTTTTGTAATTAACAATTGTTTGATTATTACATATTAAACATTGGAGAAAAGAGTGTGAGTTTTTTAAATTGCTGTATTTCACCCCCCCCCCCTCTACAGCTTATAACTATATACTTTGGGAACCTCTCGGACCTACACGTGTATCAGAGCGTTATAGAGTGTGTGTCATCTAGATCTCTCCATTCTCCCAAATGTTCCATGGACAAAGTGCCTGCAAATTCTTCTTACTTATGACAATGGCTCTATGGGCAAACCTCCAAATTTAATCATCAAAACTTCTCTGGTTGGAAGTGCAGAATGATGCTCTACTTAGAGAATCTGGATGTACAACTGCCAGAGATAGTGATGGAGGGTCCCTATGTGCCAACCTCTGTTACTACCATAACTCCAGCGGTTGAAGGAGCTGCTCCTAAAATCAGGACCTTTGAGAAAGCTAAAGCTCAATGTTCTGATGAAGACAAGAGATTGGTGGCTCTGGATGCAAAGGCCAGAAACAACCTGGTCATTTCTCTCCCTGATGATGTGTTCAAGCAGGTTGAGAAAATGAAGACAGCAAAGGAGATGTGGGATACTTTGTGTACCGTCTATGATGGACCCACTATCACACTGGACAACAGGATCTACAATCTTGTTAGACAGTATGAACTCTTCTTTGCTAAACC
>JAANYP010005593.1:0-12060 GCA_020465985.1 Centrapalus pauciflorus
AGTCCTGCAGCTTTTATGTTGGCCATCACTGAGCCATTATTCTTGGAATTCCAACTGATGCAGAGAAGTTTATCAAAAATTTTCTTTCTGCCTTTGAATGCCCTGTTGGCATTTTCCTTTTCTTCTGATTCTACTTGACCACAAACCCTCTTAGATAATCACCTAAGGTTTTATCGTCTTTCATTTGAGCATGAGTTTGCTGGTCTAAGAGATCATCCTGTTCCTCTGCTAATTTTCTTGCAAATTCAGCATCATGAGCAACCTGGGCTTCTTTAGAGGAGAATTTAATCTTTGGAGATTCAATGAGAATGCCTTTACCCTTGTCTCTGGAAGCTGATGTTGTGGATTGGACTGTACTGACAGGAGCCTGAGTTCCTTCTCTGATAACAACTCCAGTTGTTCTGATAGGGGCAGCTTGAGTTTCTAGACTAACAGCTTGAGTAGCTGTTGGGACTGTTAGCCTAGAAACTGGGACTGTTGGAGGAGAGGTTGAAGCTGTTTGGACAGAAGTAGGGATCTCCTGATTCTCCCCCTTTTTGGATGCATTGGTTTGGCCAGGAGGACCTATAACCTTTGCAATTAGGGTTCGAACCATCTTCTCAAGTTGAATAATCTTATTTCCACAAAGGGTGAACCCTTGATGAAAATAATCCATTCGTTGATGTTGAGCTGCTATTGTCAGTTGCAGAGCTGTGATTTGTGCTCCCTGTGTAGCAATAAGGGACTTATAATGTTCCAATATGTCTATAACAGGTTTCAGCTGAGGATCCGTCAATATCATGAGTTGCAGACTAGCCTCAAGATCATCAAATGATAGTGGTATTTGAGATCTATCACTGGCATGAATTCCAGAAGTAGAAACATCTGGGCCCCTTTGTTCTTGGTACTGGGGACTTCCAGAAGGTGCTTGCACACCCTCTGTTGCCATGGGAGTGGTCTTAGTGATGTTGACACTGGCCTGTGCCTCTTGTACAGAGACATCAGTAGTGTCAGCCACAAACACCATACAGACATCCTCTGATGGGATGGCCACCTCCAAATTGAGGGTGGGAGTGTCCTCAGTGGGTTCCCTTTGGCTATTCTGTGCAGAAGTGTCCTCCTGCACAGGGATATTTTGCTCTGGTGTTTGGGCTGAGGAGGAAGGAGCTCCTGAAACCCTTTGTCTTTTGTATTGTATGAGTGTGGGGAGTGGGGATTTATGTGTGATAGAAGGATCAGATGGATTATTTGTATCATGAGGAGTGGGTTGGGGTCCTAGGGGTGAAGCAGTGATGGATGGCTGAGCCTGCTCAGGACCCTCTCCTCTGTTTGTTGAATTGATGCTCAGCATTGCAGAAGGCAATGAGACATCTACATTCAAAAAATTGGCACTAGGTTTTAAAAGTCTTTTGATTGATGGTAAAGAGTGCCTATGGGAAACATGTATCCTTTTATGTATAATAAAATTATTGCAAGATCTTGCAATTATTTCAGCCAAAAATCGTGGATACATCAAAAATTTCCCATTCTTTAGGGCATGATGCCTCAACATTCCCTGAAAAATCATATTTGAAAAATTGAACTGTTGGCCTGTGGATAGACACGCTAAAGCAGTGGCAATGTTTGAGGAAAATTCAGACCAACCAGTTCTTTTTGGACTTATACATTTTAGGGGCAAAGTGTGCTTTAAAGAAAGTAAATGAATCAGTAGGGCCCCTATACCCTATTGCAAAAAGTCGTTCATGTAAGGCAGTAAGGGTTAGATCTGATATACCTGAGGCATCTTGAAGATGCAAGTGTTGTCGGATGGTTTCCTCAGATATAGTGATAGGGTTGCCATCGATTGTGGATGCAAAAGATGTGACTCCATTGACGGTTTTGACTGAGGCAGATTTCCAGAGGGCATGATGGATATGGGAACTTCGAAGGAAGTCCATCATGTCGTGGAATGGTTGAAGGTCAGTATGTTTGAGTGAATAAGGGAGACAGTTGTGTTCTTTGACAAACTCCATTGACGATCAAGACGGTGATTTAGGGTTTGAGAGATTTGTGTGTGAATCGCTCAGAGAGAAGGTTTGGAAAAGATCATTGAAGATATTTTTGCAACTGGTAGTTACAATTGAACGAAACTGGGACCTGTAAAGGTTTGGACATTTCGAAAATATCTAATCCCGTGCACACACTTATAAGAAATTACAGAATTACCCTGCACACTTTGACAGATCAAGTGAAAACAACTAACAGTCCGAGTGAAATGAACTAGCAGCTTGAGAAAAGACTCAAGATGTTAGTTGAAAATTAAGCATATTCTTATGAAACAGTGTCTCCCCCTTAATCAAGCATATGAAATAAATATGTTCTTCATAAAATAAGAGAGAATGATGAAAAAAAAAAATAATCCATATTAACCATACCAATATTTGATACTAGGAAGGTGAATCTTCCTACATCAAATGGTTTTGTAAATAGATCAGCTAACTGATCATCTGTATAAATTTTGGTAACTTGGGTTAATTTCTTCTCATTACAATCTCTTATAAAATGAAATCTAATGTCTATGTGCTTGGTTTTGGGAAATTTCACTGGATTTTGTACAATGCTTATCGCACTTGAGTTGTCAATGTAAATAGGAGTAGATAGAAAGTTCATACCATAGTCTCTCAGTTGATTCTGAATCCACATCACTTGGGAACAGCAGCCGGCAGCTGCTACATATTCTGCTTCAGTAGATGAGGTGGAGACAGTTGTTTGCTTTTTGCACTGCCAAGAGACCAGTCTTGCTCCTAGATATTGACATCCACCCGTTGTGGATTTTCTGTCAATGTTGCACCCTCCATAGTCATTGTCAGAGTAGGCTGTTAGTTCAAGAGGAGAGTCTTTAGGATACCATAGGCCCAAATGTAGTTGGCCCTTGAGATATCTAAAAATTCTCTTAACAGCAAACAGATGTGAGTCCTTTGGAGCACATTGAAACCTGGCACAAACACAAACAGCAAACATTATATCAGGTCTAGAAGATGTGAGGTACATTAGTGAACCTATCAAGGATCTGTATAGGTGAATGTCCACGTCTACTCCATCTTTGTCTACATCAAGCTGCTTGTGAGTATCCATTGGAGTACTAGCAACTTTGGTATCCTTGTAACCAAACTTTTCCAGAATGTCATTAACATACTTTGATTGACTTATAAAAAGTCCTGTGGGCTTCTGCTTGACCTGCAATCCTAGAAAGAAGGTGAGTTCTCCCATTGAACTCATTTGAAACTTTTTGTGCATCAATGTCTCAAACTCCTTGCATAGACTGTCATTTGTGGACCTAAAAATGATATCATCAACATAGATCTGAACAAGCAAAATCTCAGATTTGATGGACTTTGTGAACAATGTTTTGTCCAGAGTACCTCTCTTGAATCCATTTTGTAGAAGGTATGATGACAAGGTGTCATACCATGCTCTTGGGGCTTGGTGGAGTCCATAGAGGGCTTTGTCTAATTTGTAGACTCTGTCTGGATACTTATAGTCCTCAAATCCAGTGGGTTGACACACATAGACCTCTTCTTCGATTGTACCATACAGGAATGCAGATTTCACATCCATTTGGTACACTTTAAATCCTTTGAAGCTGGCATAAGCTAGGAACAGTCTGATGGCTTCTATCCTTGCTACTGGGGCAAAGACATCATCATAATCTATTTCTTCTTCTTGAGTGTATCCTTGTGCTACCAGTCTTGCTTTGTTCTTGATTACTATCCCTCTCTCATCATTCTTGTTTCTGAACACCCATCTTGTACCAATTGCTCTCTTTCCTCTAGGTAAGTCAACTGAAGTCCATACATTCTGAATCTTGAATTGCAGTATTTCTTCTTGCATCGCCACAATCCAAGATGGATCTTTCAGAGCCTCAGATGCCTTCTTAGGTTCTAATTGTGACATGAAACATGCATGTTCAAAGGCAGCAAGACTGAATTCAGGACCTGCTGATTCAGCATCAGTAGACTCCTTGTGAACCATTGTCCTTGTCTGTATAGGTGTGCGTGGATCACCCATTTTGAGAGGGTGATACTTGTGAACCCTGAGTGTGGGCTCTCTGTCTATCTGAAATGATGTTCCTAGATTTGTATTCTAACATCCTCGGATTTATTTTAATGTATTTTGGTTAATTAAGTGGAAAATATATGTTTAAGTTAAAATTAAGCAATTATTATGTATTTGGGTTATTTAGAAGTTTGTTGCTATTTTTAAGAAAATTGAACTCAGAATCATTGTTATGGAATATTAAGGAATTAAAAAGTTATTTATGATAATTCTAAGATTAAATCAGTATTTTATGGAACCGGTTAGTTCGAGTGGTGAAATGTGCAAAAATGACGAAAGTTGTATAAAAAGGGCAATAGGCTTCATTTTTCTATTTTACACTATCTCACTACTTTATCTCTCTAGAAGTTCTCTCTACATCTCTCTAAGTTATCTCACAAACCGACCGTCAGATTTTTGAGAATTATACGTCAACGGAAAGGTATCGAGGAGTACAACAACAATCTACAATCGGATTTCTGATTTCATACGAATTAAGGTAAGAATCGATCCTTTTAAGTTTATAGTTTCGGTTTTGAAGAAAATAGAATTTCGAATCTGTTGTTTTGTGTGAATTTGAGCTTGTTTTGCTTGAAATATTGCAAGAATATGATAGTATATGCATAATAGAATCGAATCTAGGCCTGATACTTGATATATGCATGATTTTTGACTTAGAAATGAAAGATTTAAGATGAAATGATGAACAAACTCGAATATGTCAAGAACAGAATCGAAATGCATGAACAAACTCGAAATTTGTGCTAGATTCGAGTATATACTCGAGTTTAACCATCAGATTCGAGCAAGGATTCGAATCTATCATTATAGGTTCGAATTTAGCCCCTAGATTCGAATGGGGTTCGAGTTTAGCTCCTAAAGTCGAAATGGTTCGAATCTAACAGGAACACGGCGAGTTCCTATACTGAACTCGGCGAGTACTATTCAATTTCGGGCAGATTCGAATGGGTTTTAAAGGGGTCGAATCTATGGACTAATGATTACACTTTTGGGATATTTTTGGTAGTAAATTAAGGTATATAATGAAAGGTTATTTGGAAATAAAAACACACCAATTGATGGTTTATATCATGAGTTATATAAAGGACAATGTATGAACATGAAATGGGTTCAAACTTAATTATGGTATGAATTTGGACATGTACCCGAAATGGGGGAAAATATCGCCAAAGTTACGAAACTTGATTTTTATGGATATAAACGGTTAATGATATGAGGAATTGTTGTAATTGATTTAACAGGTCCCTTGTGGTGTTGTTTAACCCACAGTGGGGTACTTGGTGGATCCGGTTGAAAGCCCGAAGAGAAATAATATCGGTTAAAAGATAAATTACGCACCCACTGTGAGTACAGTAGATTTCGCATGTTTATATTTGTTTTATGTAAGCTTTGCCTGCTGAGACTTGTTGTTTCATTGATTGTTCGGAATTCTACTAACTTGCGTAGATTTAGATGCACATTCTTACTTGTTGCATGTCCTTTCGGTTGTTGTGCATCTAGTGATGGACCGGTGGGTCGCATCGATTACTCTGATGTTACTGTGCTATATGAACTGGAGCTGATCCCTCCTAGGCCCGGTAGGCAGTATGTCATCCCCGATCGTACGTTTGTCTCAGATGGTATGTTTAAATGCCGAGCTTTGAGCTCGAAGGGGCTGCGGCTCTGGTCCGTACTTTGTGTACGACGAGGATATCCGATGTTGGTCATCTGTGTTATCCTTGGGCTTCATAAAAATTTATAAAATGCATAATCTCTGTATTCACTAAGCATCCGCTTATTCCCCAGTTGTTGATTTTTATTTTACAGGAAAAGGGAAGTCTACTGCTGGACCTTCTAGTTAGGTCGTTTGGAAGATTTGGGAGACTCGGCACTATTTGATCGGTAATTGTGATTTGGACAATGTTGTAATATATTCTGGATGATTGTAATAAATGTATGGGTGTGTAGACTTAGACTTGGTACCTTATAGCACCGTAGGGTGTTTAACACTTTTTGCACTACTTTATTTATGTTTTTAATGCTTCCGCACTTAATTTAGGTTATCAGATCATTATGTTATTGTATGTTGGTGATTAATACTGGGTGTATTGTAATTGGTGGTTGTTGTGGCAAGGGTGTCACACGAGATGGTATCAGAGCAGTTGTTTGAGATTCAAGTGTCCGTGAGGTCTTGATCTCAAACATTAGGTAATGATATGTATTGGTTTAAGTAATGATCTGAACTAAGATAGGTTATGATCTAGTAATTATAAGAGATTGACTATCATACGGGACAAATAAGTGGTGTCTTTAAACTGATGACATGTTACTAAACAAGTTATATGTTTATATTTTCAGAACATGTCTGGAGGAATGACACCTGAGGAAGCCAGAGAGATGATGCTAGCCATGATGGCTGAGCAGAATAAAATGATACAAGATCAGTTTCGGGCTCGAGATGAGGCCGATGCTAAGAGGAGAGAGGATAAGAGAAAGAACAAGGAGAAGGAAGGGGGTAACAACGAGGAACGAGATGACAACACTGGGTCATCTAACAAACCTCGAGGTTGTCGTTTTAAGGATTTCAAAGGAAACGGAGCTGTAGAGTTTAATGGTTTAGGGGATGTTGTTGCTGCACTTGAATGGATAATCGCAACTGAGCGAACATTCCGAATCAGCGACTGTGCTGAGAAGGACATGGTTCGTTATGCAACTGCTATGTTCACTAATGACGCAATTATGTGGTGGAATGCCATGGTGAATGCTTTGACATTGGAGAAGATTTCTGTTATGACTTGGGCTGAGTTCAAGGACCTATTCACTCAGCAATACTGTCCGGTTGATGAGCGCCGGAGGTTGGAAGCAAAGTTTATGGCGCTGGTACAGGGGACTAAGACGGTGTCCCAATATGCTGTGGAGTTCACGAGGTTAAGTCTGTTCGCACCTCATCAGGTGGACACCGAAGAAAGGAAAGTGACCAGGTTCGAGGCTGGTCTTGACATTGAGATTAGGAGGGTTATGAGCAACATCCGCTACCCTACATTTGCTGGCTTACTTGAGGCTGCCAGAAATGTAGAGCAGATTTTGATTATGTCGGGCTACTCTGTTGGGTCTGCTGCTGCTTCCACCAATCCAACACAGCCGTCACCGACGAAGCGCCAAAGGGAGGGAGGATATTCTGGTTCTTCCCGGTCTTCACAGTACTCACCTCAACAGTCGTATCGCCGACAATCTGGTTCATCTGATCGCGGTCGTGCGCGTGCATACTCCATCAACACTGAGCCACAGTATTGCAATAAATGTCATCTGGAGCACTTTGGCAAATGCACTAACGGACGTGCTTGTTTTTGCTGTGGGGAGCTGGGCCATTTTCAGAATGACTGCCCAAGGAAGGGTGATGCTTGTTATAAGTGTGGAGTGTGGGGTCACTATAGCAGGAATTGTAGGAAGAATGCTCCAACGGCTGCTGCCCCATCATCAACACGATCGTCTGGAGGTTCGAGTGGTGGTTCAGTTAACCGCCGGGGTCAGTCACAGAGGGCACCTGCTCGTGCTTTTCAGATAACTGCAGAGGAGGCAAGGGAAAATCCGGAAGTCGTCACGGGTACGTTCATAGTTAATTCTATGCCAGCACGAGTTTTATTTGATTCGGGTGCCAATAGGTCGTTTGTTTCTACTGTGTTTGCACAAAGACTTGCCATGCCACTGTCTAAGTTGTCTGCTATACTTGATATTGAAACTGCTAGCAATACATTAGTTAAGGTAGATCATGTATACCGAAATTGCACGTTAGTAATTGAAGATGTAGTCTTCAATTTAGATCTGATTCCGATAGAGTTCAGCGAGTTTGATGTGATAGTCGGAATGGACTGGTTGATCGAGAATGAAGCCCATATAGTGTGTAAGAGCCGAATGATAAAGATAAATACCCCGGAGGGGCGTGAGATATGTATATATGGGGATAGGAGAAGCGGGGATCTGTGTTTGCTGACTATTGCAAAAGCTCGAAAGCTTGTTGCAAAGGGATGTGATGCATACTTAGCATATGCGATTGATGCTAAGGCAGAGAAAAGAACTTTGGCCGATGTGCCGGTTGTTTCACAATTCCCGGATGTGTTTCCGGAAGACTTGTCTGGCGTGCCGCCTGAAAGACAAGTAGAATTTAGGATTGACTTGATCCCTGGAGCTGCACCGGTAGCTCGTTCTCCTTATCGTCTTGCCCCAACCGAGATGAAGGAAATTATGACACAGCTGCAAGAATTGTTGGACAAGGGCTTCATTCGGCCGAGTTCGTCACCGTGGGGAGCTCCGGTACTGTTTGTAAAGAAGAAGGATGGCACGATGAGGATGTGCATAGATTACCGGGAGCTGAATAAGTTGACTATTAAGAACAAATATCCGTTGCCACAGATAGACGACTTGTTTGATCAGTTACATGGGGCTAGTGTATTTTCTAAGATTGATCTGAGATCGGGATGTCATCAATTGAAAGTTCGAGAGGAAGATGTGCCAAAAACAGCATTCAGGACTCGGTATGGACATTACGAGTTTCTGGTGATGCCTTTTGGATTAACCAACGCCCCGGCAGTGTTTATGGATTTAATGAATAGAGTTTGTAGACCGATGTTGGATAAGTCGGTGATAGTGTTTATCGATGATATTCTAGTATACTCTAGGTCTGAGGCTGAGCATGCTGAACATCTCAAGGAGTTATTAGAGTTATTGAGGAAAGAGAAGTTGTACGCCAAATTTTCGAAGTGCGAGTTTTGGCTGCAACAGATACAGTTTCTAGGACATGTGATTTCGGGGGCTGGGATTTCGGTAGGTCCGGCTAAAGTTGAAGCGATAAAGAATTGGGAGCCACCTCAAACAGCTACCGAAGTTAGAAGTTTTCTGGGGTTGGCAGGATATTATCGGAGGTTCATAAAGGATTTTTCTAAGATTGCAGTTCCTCTGACTGCATTAACAAAGAAAAATGCACCGTTTGTGTGGGAAACTGTGCAGCAGGAGGCATTTGAGATCCTGAAGAAAATGTTAAGCGAAGCGCTGATACTTGCCTTACCTGAAGGCAACGATGATTTCGTGGTGTATACGGATGCCTCAAGACTGGGGTTAGGCGCTGTATTGATGCAGCGTGGGAAGGTTATTGCTTATGCTTCAAGACAGCTTAAGCAACATGAGAAGAACTACTCAACTCATGATCTTGAGTTAACAGCTGTTACGTTTGCATTGAAATTATGGAGGCATTATTTATATGGGACTAAGTGTCAACTCTACACGGACCATAAGAGTTTGAAATACATCTTTAGTCAAAAAAGAGCTTAACATGAGACAGCGTAGGTCGATGGAACTTATAAAGGATTATGATTGCGAAATCCTTTATCACCCCGGAAAAGCTAACGTGGTGGCTGATGCTTTGAGTCGCAAAGCATATGCTAAAGATTTCTGCTATATGATGACGTCTACTATGTTAACGTCTACTATTATAGATGATGTCAAGGCCGCTCAGGAGGAAGCCTTGAAAGACGAGAATGTTGGTGCTGAGGATATAAGGGCGCAGATTAAGAATATGGAAACAAGTGAGTCGGGTTTGAAAGGTATATATGGGAGAATCTGGGTGCCGAAGTTTGGCGGGATGCGAAATGTGATCATCGAAGAAGCGCATCAATCAAGGTATTCTGTACATCCCGGGAGCACCAAGATGTACAATGACTTAAAAGCAGACTTTTGGTGGCCCGGACTAAAGAAAGACATAGGTCAGTACGTGGAGAGATGCCGAACTTGTCGGTTGATAAAGGCCGAACATCAACAACCTTATGGCAGTCTGCAACCGCTTCCCATTCCGGAATGGAAGTGGGAGCACATTACTATGGATTTTGTTACAAAACTGCCGAAGACTAGGCGCCAACATGATGCAGTTTGGGTGATAGTCGATAGATTAACTAAGTCCGCACATTTCATACCGATAAGAGAAAGTTACTCCTTAGAAAAGTTGGCTAAAATTTATATGGACGAGATTGTTTCTAGGCATGGAGTTCCTAAGTCCATAGTATCGGACCGGGACAGCCGGTTTACTTCAAATTTTTGGTCGGCTTTGCAAGAAGGGTTAGGGACAAGGATAGCAATGAGTACAGCTTACCGCCCGCAAACTGATGGTCAGAGTTAGCGGACCATCTTAACGCTTGAAGACATGATGAGATCGTGTGTGTTAGATCTCGGTGGCTATTGGGACGATCATCTGCCACTCATAGAGTTTTCGTATAACAACAGTTACCACGCTACAATCAAGAAAGCTCCGTTCGAGGCTTTGTATGGAAGGAAATGTAGGACTCCTACATGTTGGAGAGAAACGGGTGAAACACCAATCGCTGGGCCGGCCTTGCTTCAAGAAACAAACGAGAAGATACAGTTGATTAGACAGAACATGAAAGCGGCCCAGGATCGTCAGAAAAGTTACTATGATCGGAGGCACAAACCGATCAATTTTGAAGTGAACGACTGGGTCTACTTGAAAGTATCACCCATGAGGGGTGTTACTCGTTTTGTTAAAAGGGGCAAGTTGGCTCTGAGATTCGTCGGACCCTTTAAGATTGTTGAAAAAGTTGGAAATCAGTCTTATCGATTAGAATTGCCTGAAGGGATGTCGGGCATACATCCAGTATTTCACGTTGGGAATCTCCGAAAATCATTTAGCACTGGAAATGAGGATTGGGCAGACCACACGGAGCTGCAAGTTGACGAAAGGCTTCGATATGTGGAGGAGCCGGAATGTGTATTGGATACTAAGATGAAGAAGTTGAGGAGCAAAGATATAGAAATGGTGCTTATACGATGGAAGCATCATAAGGGAGCAAATCATACATGGGAAACTAAGACAGAAATGTTAAGAAAGTATCCGAAACTGTTTGAATCCGAGTAACTTCGAGGACGAAGTTGAGCGTGGTGGAGCCCATGCTGTAACATCCTCGGATTTATTTTAATGTATTTTGGTTAATTAAGTGGAAAATATATGTTTAAGTTAAAATTAAGCAATTATTATGTATTTGGGTTATTTAGAAGTTAGTTGCTATTTTTAAGAAAATTGAACTCAGAATCATTGTTATGGAATATTAAGGAATTAAAAAGTTATTTATGATAATTCTAAGATTAAATCAGTATTTTATGGAACCGGTTAGTTCGAGTGGTGAAATGTGCAAAAATGACGAAAGTTGTATATAAAGGGCAATAGGCTTCATTTTTCTATTTTACACTATCTCACTACTTTATCTCTCTAGAATTTTCTCTCTACATCTCTCTAAGATATTTCACAAACCGACCGTCAGATTTTTGAGAATTATACGTCAACGGAAAGGTATCGAGGAGTACAACAACAATCTACAATCGGATTTCTGATTTCATACAAATTAAGGTAAGAATCGATCCTTTTAAGTTTATAGTTTCGGTTTTGAAGAAAATAGAATTTCGAATCTGTTGTTTTGTGTGAATTTGAGCTTGTTTTGCTTGAAATATTGCAAGAATATGATAGTATATGCATAATAGAATCGAATCTAGGCCTGATACTTGATATATGCATGATTTTTGACTTAGAAATGAAAGATTTAAGCTGAAATGATGAACAAACTCGAATATGTCAAGAACAGAATCGAAATGCATGAACAAACTCGAAATTTGTGCTAGATTCGAGTATATACTCGAGTTTAACCATCAGATTCAAGCAAGGGTTCGAATCTATCATTATAGGTTCGAATTTAGCCCCTAGATTCGAATGGGGTTCGAGTTTAGCCCCTAAAGTCGAAATGGTTCGAATCTAACAGGAACTCGGCGAGTTCCTATACTGAACTCGGCGAGTTCCTATACTGAACTCGGCGAGTACTATTCAATTTCGGGCAGATTCGAATGGGTTTTAAAGGGGTCGAATCTATGGACTAATGATTACACTTT
This sequence comes from Centrapalus pauciflorus, assembly GCA_020465985.1. Classification (NCBI taxonomy): domain Eukaryota; kingdom Viridiplantae; phylum Streptophyta; class Magnoliopsida; order Asterales; family Asteraceae; genus Centrapalus; species Centrapalus pauciflorus. The sequence goes on from JAANYP010005593.1 coordinate 11,995, forward strand.
TGGGATATTTTTGGTAGTAAATTAAGGTATATAATGAAAGGTTATTTGGAAATAAAAACACACCAA
>JAANYP010005593.1:15575-120596 GCA_020465985.1 Centrapalus pauciflorus
GTGGTTTCACTATGGTTCTATGGTGATGGTTCTGCCCGTTGGTTTTCTCCTACGGCGGTGTTTCTGTGATGGAGGTTCTGTCCGTGGGTTTTCTACGGTGGTGGCTGCCCGTGGTGTTTCTACGATGGTGGTCTGCCCGTGGGTTTTTTTCCTACGGTGGTTCTGCGGTGGTTGTTCTGCCCGTGGTTTCCTCCTTACTATGGTGGCACTAGTCCGATGGAAATTTCTGCGGTGGTGCCTTCTCGAATCAGGTTCTATCTTTCTGATTCTTGTTGCCTTCGATTCAGTATGAAAATATGAATTTTCTAGGGTATTCAGTATGTATTGTCGATAGGGGCTTACTGTCTTTTTTCTGAAAAAATCCGTGGCCTTTGACTTTGTTGCCTTCGGTTCTTATGGATTGCCTACTGTTGGAATTTGATTTCAATTCTTATTGAAATCTGGAACAAAACTTGATGAATTGGTGCCGGGTGTTTGTAGAACAAATCCACTGTTCTGCCGCCCTTGGTACCGATGATGATTCCCTTTGAATCACCTTCTGGTGTAATTCGTTTGATCGACCGGTAAATGATGAAATCCGAATGGTTTGATTAAACCTGGCGCTCTGATACCAAATGTTGGGAAAATGGTCCCTAAAACACTAATAAACTTGCACAGGAATTTGCACAGGATCGAAATAATCAAACTAATATTCTTTAATTGATCAAACTGAATTCACACTTTACAATATTGACATATGGTTCCTATTTATACTAGTCTAAGAGGTGCGACGAAAGGTTGCAACTCTTCATGGAACCCATTCACGAACGGTTAGGTCTTTTCGAATAGACACACCCTTTCGGTTATAACTAAGTGCTATTTTGGTCCTTGCACTTTCTATAGTTACATAAACAATACAATACTTAAACTATTTACATAATAAATCCTATACTTTACGTTTTTGTCATTATTTCCAACAGTTAATATAAACCATAACAAAGCTGTTAAGATAGCAATTTCAAGGCAGTTTAGATAAGCTTAACACCCATACTTTGTCTTAACAACCTAAGCTTAACATCAATTTTTCTCAATGAAGTTAACACATCAAGAAATAAATTCTAACATCAAACCACCGCCGGGGCTCCGTCCCTAGGTACCTGCAAGGGGCTTGACTCCCGCTATAACGTCCGGGTCTTAACTTTGGCCAAATTTATACGATTGTGCACTCCGCACCTCCTAAACTCGTTCTAGTTCCAACCAAAGTCAATTGACTTGGTCAAAGAATTATACTATAATAACAACAACAAACACACACATATGCGTGCACATGTGTTCTTTTTTGTCAAGTAAAACTTTAAAACTATACCGAATGGCTCAATAAAGTTGCTTTCTTCTCTGTGATCCTTTTACAAACAGAAATATATACCTCTAGAAGGAGGTCGGTCCAACTTGGTACACACTGCATGGGCTATGATGGGATTGATACGTACATTCAAGACAGGTTAGTTTATTTGGAAGCTAGCTAGTTATATAATATGATCTCTTTCTTTTTTACTTGATCTTGTCAATATATATGTATCTACATGTTGTCGACTGTAAGTACAAGCAGAGAGAGACCCTACACCACTACACAAAGCAGCCAAGCTGTTGATCAATTCTCAGATGGAAAATGGTGATTTTCCACAGCAGGTATGTATGACAGTTCAAATAAACAGAAGTATAATCCTGGAATAACCTTGATCGGTTCCATAAAAAAAGTTTTATTTTGGTTATGATATATGTTTATATATATAATGCTCAGAAATCACAATACTTTCTTAACAATATAGGCATGTTCTTGATTCTAAAGAATATTTACTTGATACAGGAAACAACTGGAGCTTTCAAGAAAAACTGTATGTTGCATTTTGCATTGTACAGAGATATCTTCCCAATGTGGGCTCTAGCCAGTGGCAAACCCAGAAATTTTTTTTATGGGGGTCGGAATTTAATAGCTACGATAGTGCAAGTGTTGGAAAAAAGTGTAAATTTTTCAAAGAAAAAAATGTATTTTTCATGTTTTTGGACCAAATATAATTATATATAATTGTGAAATATATCATTAATATTTTGTAAGTGTGTATTCTCTTTGAAGAGAGGATTCCAACAATATAAAGAACGTTCAAAACGGAGCTAAGATGAATGAGATATCAATGCTCAAATATTGATGTTTGGAATGAATGAAACTCCTTCTAGTGTGATAACTTGAGTCCCACATAGGAAGTAAGATGGAAACCAAAGTGGGTTTATAAGGAGGAGTGTTCAAAGTTATGACAAGAATGTTTGTGGTTTTACTCCAATGACTACCCGCGCGCAGGGGGGTGCAAATCTTGGACCCCGAAGGCTAAAATCCACTGAACTCGTGTGCGCCGAATGCAGCTCCGAAAATCAGGGCTCGTGCGAGATTGTCTTTTTACTCCGAGTGAGAGCTGAGGGATCGAGCTTTAAAAATCATGGGGGTCAAATTTTTTTTAGCTATATACATAACCCGCAATTTCGAAAATTTATCAGGGTCGGTTGACCCCTATAGCATGTGCTTGGGTCCGCCCCTGGCTCTAGCTGATTACCATAAGAAGGTTTTACCTCAGTCCACAAGCATCTAAAAATCTTGCGTGACTTTGTAAAATGGGATCCAATTCATCCAATGTGTACATGTGTTATCATCAGTTTATAGGCAACTTAACGATCATTGTGTGCCTCCAAGGATGTTTCTGGTATGTGCCACGAGTGAAATGTGAAGCAGCCACGGAAAACTCAGTTCCTAGTCCTGTTTTCTTGTTTAGTTGCTTTGTTTTGTTCCTTCTTAGTTTCATCAACTTATGCAATGGTGTAATGATCCCCGGTAAAAATAAATACACAAACTAGTGATTGCAAATTCACATACTTCAGCGCATCCTTCACTACAACAATTTACTAAATTTTACACATCTTTTGAAGAGGACATTGATGCGGTTAAAATGTGTAAAATAGTAAACTACGCAGTTCATTCGTGGGCAAAAATATGCCATGACAAAATCTATATATTTAGAACTGTACTACAAATGATGCGAAGAAATTTACTAACCATCCTCACTTAAAAGTGTTAATAAATTGTTTTAATCTACTCACATAACATTTATTTAAACCTCAACTCTTCACACATAAAAGTGTGGGCAAATTGATTGGCCCTTCATAGTTAAACACAGATTGTTTGCTGGTTGATTCATGCCAATTCTGCACCACACTCCAAAGGTCCTGAGATTCATACAAGACCTTCATTTGGATGCTCCAATGATGTTAGTTCCTTCCACATACAACTTTGGAAGAAAAGTTTGCAACAGATTGTTTTGCAAAGCCATGTAGCTACATACACTACAAGGAAAACAGTTAATAGCGATGGAAAAATCAGTCGCTAATCCGCCGCTAACGATGCTTTGCGATGGAATGGCGACCAAATTCGTCCGTCGCTTAAATGCTCGTCGCAAATTTCTTTGCGACGGATTCACGGCGGATTTTGGTGACGAATTTGCGATGGAGAATTTTTGCGACAGATTTGCGATAGTTTTATTTTGCTACGAATTTGCGATGGATTTGTGACCGAAATGTTGCGATGGATTTGCGACTGAAATGTTGCGACGGATTTGTGACCGAACTGTTGCGATGGATTTGCGGCCGAAATGTTGCGACGGATTTGTGACCGAAATGTTGCGATGGATTTGCGATAGAACTTTTGATTCGGATTTGCGATGGAAATCATTTACAATGGATTTTGCGACAGAAGTCTTTTGTGATGGAATTTGCAACGGAAATAGTTTGCGACGAATATACGATGGATCATATTGGTAATAGTTTTTAATTTTCTTTTGATTAAATAAATTGTATAATTAATCTATTAGTTAATTAAGATTCATTATGATTAAAAATTTTCTTAAAGGTATATAAATTAACTTATATTTATAAATAAGTTCTTGTATATTCATCATGTGTTCTTCATAAGCCCAAGACTTGTTTTTCCTGCATATATACATGTGAACGTATTTATTGTGATAGATTTGGCCACGATTTGCTGTTCACATGTGCATTGACTTTTATATTAGCTTGTTTCTACATAAAACACGTTTTAAACAATTTTTAAAATAAAAAATGATAAAAACTCGTAGCAAATCCATCGCAATTTGCGACAGCTTTGTGACAGAATTTGAGCATTTTATTAATTTAATGCCCTTTCTGCACAATCACAATCTCGAAACACATGAACATACATGTACTCATGTTTTGCGGTCGAATATGTCCATTTAGATACATTCGTTGATGTACTTAATTTGTATATGTCGTTAGCTTTGTGATTATATAAACACACTCGTATATAAACACCGAGTAACATACATACTTATACACATGAATGCATATATCATTATGGAATTGGCCCTAATTTTCCATATACATATACATTGACTTTATATTAACTTGTTTGCGCGTAATACACATTTTAAAACAAAGAAAGAAACAACAATTTTCAATAGTCCGAAGCAAATCTGATGCAATTTTGCGATTGATTTGCGACAACCTAAAAATCCTTCGCAAATCCATAGCTAATACGTCGCAAAGCCGTTGCAAATTGGAGATGGATATTTCCGTCGCAAATTTCCGTCACTGTTTGGGACGGAATTGCGACGAAATATAATTAAAATAAGAAAAAAATTATAATGTTAAAGTTTTTGCGATGAACTTGCGACAAACTGAAAATCCTTCACAAATCCATCACTAATACATTGCAAATCCGTCGCAAATTGGAGATGGATATTTCCGTCGCAAATTTCCGTCACTGTTTGTGACGGAATTGCGACGGAATATAATTAAAATAAGAAAAAAATTATAATGTTCAAGGTTTTGCGATGAACTTGCGACAAACTGAAAATCCTTCGCAAATCCATCACTAATACATTGCAAATCCGTCGCAAATTGGAGATGGATATTTCCGTCGCAAAGTTTCGTCTCTGTTTGGAAAGGAATTGCGACGGAATACAATTAAAATAAGGAAAAAAATTATAATGTTCAAGGTTTTGCGATGAACTTGCGACAAACTGAAAATCCTTCGCAAATCCATCACTAATACAATGCAAAGCCGTCGCAAATTGGAGATGGATATTTCCGTTGTAAATTTCCGTCACTGTTTGGGACGGAATTGCGACGGAATATAATTAAAATAAGAAAAAATTATAACGTTCAAGGTTTTGCGATGAATTTGCGACAAACTGAAAATCCTTTGCAAATCCATCACTAATACATTTCAAATCCGTCGCAAATTGGAGATGGATATTTCCGTCGCAAATTTCCGTCACTGATAACTGTTTGTGTTGTAGTGATAACAAAATTTTGTTTCCTACAATCAATCAAGAACCAATGAACACGACGCTCTGATGCCACTTTTTTGAAAACAAAGTCAAATATTAAGACAGAAGATGTAAGAACATGGCTACGAAAAACATAAAGTTTTTTATACACAGCGAACCCAAAATTTTTTATTAATCATAATAACCACACTAAAACATAATAATGACACTACAACAAAATTAACCTAAAGCAACATGGGAAAAGTGTTGTGTTAGGCCTTAAAAGTGTTGCTATAGGCCTAATGCGACACTTTATGTAGTGCCACCTTAGCCAACGTCGCCTTAGGTCTAAAGCGACACTTTCACTAGACAATGCAACACTTTTCAAAAGTGTTGCCATTATTTTATAAATGCAACACTTTTTAAATGCAACACTTTTTATATTCTAAAGCAACATTTTTTAATGTGTTGCCATTTTTTATAATGCAACATTTTTTATACTCTAAAGCAACACTTTTAATTTATTGTTACCAACTTATAGCAACACTTTACTTATCAATTGCAACACTTATAAAATGTTGTCATTATGTAAATGCAACACCATTATCAATCTATTGCAACACTTTATTATTGTTTTAAATTACATAAATGCAATATATTCTTGACAAAAGAAACACATTCATTATTTTTTAAATTTAATGCAAATACAAATATTTATTTAATTGCTTCGTGATAATTTTTCAACTTACAATTTAATTTAACAAGAATAATATCATTTCATAACATATCGATCAAAAAGTATTTCAAGTACATAAACGTCTACAACTAAAATAAGGGTCATCAAATGTATAAGCGATACAACAAAAAAGTAAATTACAATATTAGAAATGCATATTTAATTCCTCTTCTTGTAATTTCTTCCATACGAAATCAACGCTTATCATGCACAACTCTCCTTCTGTCAATCACCTTCACAAAAAATCTGCCCCAAATAGCAATCAACTTTCATGAAACTGCATAATATGGCAACAAACTTTCAAATTAAATCAGTTTTCAATGAAACTTTCACAACATCTTAAAAATCTTCTAAAAACAGCATATCTATAAAAATATTACACTTCCCACCTTAAATTTGTATTTTTACTCGTTAAACTACAATTCTTTGCATAAAATAACAAAAAACTTTCGTTTGACGTCCAATTTTAACGGTACTTGTTGTAACAAGTCTAAAATCCTTAGAAAAGACCAAATATATAAACATATTTCATCATTCATTGATATTTCATACTTTTGGGCATTAAAGTATCAAAAGTTTGTTTAAAATAGCAATGAACTTTCATGTGATGTCGGATTTCGATGATTCTTTTTGCAACACATCCTAAATCCTTTAAAGACATCAAACTTATATAAATATTTCATCATTTATTGCTATTTCGTGATTTGGTATATTAAAGTCTCATTTATTCATTATTTGACTTTTAAAAGCCAAATATGAGACTTTTGTTAACTTCATCAATTTTGAAAACTCTATTTAAGTATTTTAACCATATTTAAAGTTTAGAAATATAAGTTGGTGTTCTATATGGGTCATAAGGATGCAGCAGCATCAACCTTCATTATCTAGTGAATAACACACGTGTAGGTTGTCCAATACTTAATTAAACCTCAAAATGTTCCTTTAATTGTACCAGCTAGGTCAGTGGGTACTGATGTGCATTTTATTGTATAATTCAGGGTAAACATTTAAAATAATATGCAAGAATAAGGTTGAAAACTGGAACTTGGAAGTATCAACTTGTTTTCTCTAGATTTTGTTACAGGTTGGGTTTAACTTCCAATGTGTGCTATAGAACAATTGCTGATTTCATTTGATAAAAGCAATTCCGGTAGCAAAACCTGACGATAAATATATATATATATATATATATATACACTGCTGGAAATGGGAAGTAGGAAATGTTTTAATGTTCAGAAAACAAGCTATAAAAGATGAATAGCCCTCTCTAGCTAACCTGAACAAAGTCTACCTTTGTGAAACTGGAACTGAAGCTTCTTTCCTCTTGATGCACACAAAATGATTACAAAGAGATGATGTTTTTTTGTTTATATAATGAAGGCCTAATTGCATTTAGTTTGAGACGCAAGCAATTTAATATAGTTTATGGTTTCCGGAAAGAGTTATCATTCATATGAAAAATTAAGCATGAATTGAGACTCCTTTTTGAAGATATCCTTAGGCTTGTGATAATCTGCAGATTTGGGTGGCTAGTTTCCCTTGTTTTATGGTAGGCATTGATCTTTTGCTGATCCTTGTAAAATTATGTGCCTTTAGGTACTTGCATAATTGTGGAACACCTTTGTCAACATACATACGTAACACACACATACACACTCATTTGCATGCGTACACACACACACACACACACGCACACATACCTCTAGTCTCTTTGACGAGTTGTTTGTCACAGCAGGGCTGATCATATTTGCATAGCCTTCTAATTTTATTCTTCTGTGGACCTGTGATGTATGTTAAGTTGTTGACAGTGGAGACTGATTGTGGTCAGAGAACTTATTCGCCCCTAGGAAATCTAAGAATGGGAGGTCCTGGACGTAGGTCATTCGTGGACCGAACCATGATAATTTCTGTGTTCTTATTTTCTGCAATTACTTTATCGTTGATGTATGTATGTGTGTGCACGTGTATGTTTTTCATGTCAGTATATCTGCATAGTCTTGTTGTCTTTATTCTTTTGCCTGACATGTGATATGTGTGTGTGTGTATGTCTATATAACCTTAGTCTCTTCAATTTATTGATCGTCACACAGTGCAGATCATATCTGCATAGTCTGCCAGTGTTCATTTGTTTGCCTGATTTGTGATATGGCTTTATGCAGGAAGTTGAACATATGCAAAATACACCACTAGACATGGGAAAGAAAGGTTTGAGATTTATCCAATACCAAAGTCATTTTAATAGCTCATTGTGATGCATCCATTGACCATGTCTCTAACTTTGTAGGTAAAGTGTGTGTGTGTGTGTGTGTGTGTGTGTGTGTGTGGGCGTAGGGATCTTTTGAGAATACAAAGTCTAGGGAGAGCCAGTCAACATACAACCTTATGATCAAATAAATCATTTCAATAGATTGTATGCATATTTGTTTGATTCCAACAACTTAAACACATCAGAATTATAGCCATATAGAAACATTTTTCAATTCAGATGAGTTATAATACTCATCAAACACATCACAACTAAGATGACATTTAAATGCCCAGATGTTAAATAAGGCAAACAACATAGAAACACAATCTTTTAAAAGTACATAAACCTATGTACAGTGATTAACCCCGATAACCAAGTATTCCTAACTTCATCAGTTAAACTTATTGTATACTTTTGAAGCTATTATGCTTGGCTTTTCATCAAAAAAACCAAAGTTCTCTACAAAAATACAAGTAAAAATAATAACAAAGAGCACTACATTTTGCAAGAGTACAACAATGCATGTGCAATGCAAAATGAGGTATGACTTGTTAACTATTTTCTGTTGAAACAAGAAGGCTTTAGCAACCAACTTCTATGACTTAAATTCTCTAACTTTTACAAGTTATTATGTAACTGCTCTGTCGGTTTCTTCTTGTATACATAAAGTAATTTATGTTTGACACATATACGTTTTTCATCAATGATGAATTTATAAACCAATTTTGCACAATCCTGCAATCCCCCTCTTTCTCTATCAAATAAATTGATATTTTCATTCTTGTTAGCAAAATTATGTTTTTTTTTTCTGAACAAGCAAGGAACACATATTTCCGAAATTGAAGAAGAGGCAAACAAACCCTAAGAAGCCAAATTAGGGGTTATAAAATCGTGAAACTAAAATCTGAAATAGCCATGTTTTAAGATCACAAAACCTAAATCTATAAAACCTAAATCACAAAATACAAATTATTAGCTATTAACATCAAATGAAACTCATAAAACTTGTAAATCGCAAACATTTTCGGTTGTTGGAGAGGTGGGAGTCGCCAGTCACCTCGTCCTTGTCGGAGAAGAAGAAGATACCTCGTCAGATTGGTTTGAAGAGGAGAGCAGGTCGCGTGAGGAGAGGAGAGTTGTCGGTTTGGTTTGAAAGAGGAGAGTGCAGGGGCGGTGGCAGGGCAGGACGGGGCGGCAGGCGGCGGGGCAGGAAGGGTCGGCAGGGGGCGGGTAGCTTAGGGTTTTGATTTTGAGAAGAAACCGTGGGTGAGACTTTGAGAGACGGAGAGTCGTGAAGGTAATATTGTGAAATTGGAATTTGTGATATACTGAATTGCTTGAAACTGTAACGTGAATGGATGAAATGCATCTTATAAATTATTTTTTTATTTATTTTATTTACTTGTATATTTATTATTTTTATAATGTTTATTATTATATAATGTTTATTATTATTATTATTATTTAATTAAAAACCAAATTCGGTTTTCGGTTTGGTTTGGTCTGAAAAGGGGAAAATCGATCATTAGACCGAAAACCATATTGTGAAATTTGGTTTGGGACCAAACCAAACCGAAAACCGTTTTATAAATTAATGACCATTATACCCTTACTTATTTTTTCTTTTAACTAAACTTCAAATTATCATAGTTGTCCAACTTAAATTAAAATACCATATCCCTTTTAATAATTTTATATAATTTATGTTTTTAAACTTACTATATAAATTCTTCATAGTAAAACAATAACAATAAAAAAAATTGTATTATGTTTTTTCTCGTTTGTAATCAAATCGATCGTATCGTCTTATTAAGTTTTCTTATTTGTTTTTTTCCTGCAGTTTTTATATACAATTAACTGGTTACATATTATGTTCTTTTTTTTTCTTTTCAAATTTTATAGTTGTATTACATTTTATTTTTTTTAATTTAGTATACTTTTTTGTTATCTATATACATTAGTTTCTTTTTTTTTTTTCAAGTTTGCTTTCTTTTATAATTATTGTTTTTTAAGTTTGCTTTTTTTACTTTTTATATTTAATCTACTATAAAACTATTTATTTATTTACTTATTATTGTTATTATCATAAATTCAAAAAATTAAAAACCTTGACTTATGCATTTTCCAAATCCCCTTGCTCCCTTCTCTTGGTCCTCATTGTCAAAATCACAGTTTATCTTGTCTCTGTTCTCTGACATCCTCATCGATGAAACCCTCAAAGTCTCGTCCTCTAGCATCCTTACAAAAAATATATATAACTCCCTAAAATATATATAATGTTATCGTTACGACCAAATATATACAATTAATGACATTGGATAACAAGTTATAACTCAAATAATAGATTAAATATACAAAAAAAAAACAAACTAAAAAAACAATAATTGTAAAAGAAAGCAAACTTGAAAAAAAAGAATTATGCATTTAGAAAACAAAAAGTATATACTAAATCAGAAAAAAACAATACACAATACAACTATAAAATTCGAAAAGAAAAAAAAGAAAATAATATGTAATCAGTTAATTGTATATAGAAAATTGCAGAGAAAAAACAAATAAGAAAACTTAACAAGACGATACGATTTGATTACAAACGAGCAAAAACATAATACAACTTTTTTATTGTTATTGTTAATTTGTTTTACTATGAACAATTGATATAGTAAAGTTAAAAACATAAATTATATATAATTATTAAAAGTGATATGATATTTCAATTTAAGTTGGACAAATATGATATTTTGAAGTTTAGTTGAAAGAATAAATAAGTAAGGGTATAATGGTCATTAATTAATAAACAATATTAATTATTAGTTTTAAATGATATAAAAAAAATTTAATTAATGAATTTGGGTATATATGATATTAATGATGTTTAAGAGAGATATATGTGATATTAATAATTAAAATTGGGTATATATGATATTATGATGTTTTGGAGGAATATATATGATATTAAAGTTTTAAGTTGGGTATATACGATATTATGAAGTTTTGGAGGGGTATATATGAAATTATCTCTACATCTTATATCTATGTAGGGAATAACTTATATGTTGAAAGTTATATATTGATTACATTCAGAATGTGAATACACAACTATAATCGTTCTCTTTTTTTTTTTTGGCAAGAAGATGAATAAAACATCTTATTCCTTCCGGTAATTACTAGGATTTACATTTATCATAATTGAAGTTTCTTCTTATTAATTATTAGGTGGTTGAGACTTCACAAAATAACTCATCCCCAATGGGAAATTCGTAACTTGACCCCGATTTGACCTGGATGGGAAATTCCGATTTAAAATATATAATGGAGATGGGGCGGGGATGGTGGACACATTAATCCCCGACCCTGGTTATATTGTATGTTTTGATATAAATTATTATATATATTTAATTTACAATGTAATTATTCATTACATTTTATATAATACATTAAATATCAATGTGTATGACTTTGCTATAGTTTAAATACTATTGTTTTATCTCATTTATTGATTTTATAATTCTTTTACATACATTTTTTGTTTTATTTTTGTTATAAATTATACAAGTAAATAACCCAAATACATTTGAATGTATTTGATTTAAAGTTTATTTACATATCATCTATAATCTATAATAAATACATAAAAAAATAAATATATTCAATTTTTGTGAAGCCACATGTCATCACCATGAATCGACACGTGACATTTATAGTTTTTAAAAATAACAAATAAATTTAAATCATATGTATCTAAATCTAATATAATCTACTTTTAAATTAAAATCAAAACAAATCTATTAAAATCTAATATTCTAGTAACTTATTAATTATAACACAATATAATAAAAGTTTAAAAAAATATAAAAAATAATTTACATTCATATATATTTAGAAAAATATATAAAATTAATAGGTCATAAAAAATAATAATATCACTATTATATACTTTTGTTTAAAACAATAATATTTATATCTTTAACTTTTAATTTATTATATTTTATATATATGAAAAATATTCGCGTAATACGTAGTAAATAAATTAGTTTTTTACTAAACTACGATTTATAGTTTAAGCTTTATATTTTTTTAGGAATTAAAGAAACTCGATTCCTCGACGGTGATCCGCGATTGAGGGGGGGAATGGGGATATAAACACATTCCCCGACGGGAATGAGGATGATGTGAATAATTTAAACTAATGAAATGAAATCGGAATCGAAACCGAGAAGTCAAACATTGAAACCGAACATGTTCAAACATTATGAAGTGTAAAAATCAGAACTCAAAAACTCACACGAAGAAGTAGAACATGAAGGAATCCAATCGGAAACATAGAAATAAGACCAAATTGAACCCACACGAAACAGAAATCAAACATCTGAAACTCAGAAAACAAGTTGAACCCACTAAGAAATGAAAACCATTTATGTTTCACTGTTTGAAACCCAAAAATCGAACATTTGAATATCCCAAACGATGGTTCGTCTATTATTGTTTATGTTGAATAAGTCTATCGTGGGAAAAGATCAAAACGACAGATGAGAAAGAAACAAGGGGCTGGAGGATGGTGACGGTTGAGATGACATAACAACCAACGTAATTTCCAAAGGCTCCAATGACTGTGAAATAGCATAAACAAGAAACAAGATCAATTAGTAATACAAGAGTCAATCAATGTATCAATAAGTCTACAGTATACACACATATAATATGGTTTGTATGCGTACCTAAAAAATGCAGAATACTATGAGTACCTGTGAACACACGGGTTTCGAAGGTGAACATAATCTAAAAAAAGTTTATTTTAAAAAAAATTCTTATTCAATTAGTTACAAATAATATAAGGCAATTTGTAGAAAATTACATACATTCACACTTTTTAGCATCTAAAAGTCATGTGAAAATGCTTAGTGTGAACATATGTTCACAACGGTGTAGTTTATATGAACATGCATGTTTCACATGATTCTAGTGTATGTTTACGTGTGATTTTTTACAAGTAGTCTTGTATTATTAATTTAAACATGATTATATAAAACAATTTTAAAAAAAATGGTTTTAAGCGAGATACATTTGATACTACACAAAACTAATAGTTCTCACTTAAACACAAATCTATAAGTGTGTGTGTGTGTGAGAGAGAGAATTGTGATGGGTTAACAAGGAATAGGATGATATAACATGTACAAGGCCACAAGGGTGGTGTGGTTAGGTAAAAAAGCTACATTTAGCAAACTCCTTTTACATTAGCTAAACATCTTATTTGATTGTTTAAGTTTTCAAACAAAAATCATTTAAGTTCTTCATAAACACGATGGCAAACACCAACTTTAACACCAGACAAAAGCAGTGAAATTTGCTTAAGTGCCAAATCCCATGTGGCCATGTGACCAAATCCCTGAACAAAAAATGGAAATATACGAAGACATGCCATAGGCCAAGAAATTGCTAGCTCATTGCTACTGCATCCCTCGTTGCTAAAATTCCTCAAATCGAAAAATTGGATCAAGATGCTTGATGGTCTGGTCCCCTCCTTGCTCGCCAAAGCTACCATGGCCTAGCAGCCTGATTCACCCAAGCCCAATTGCATCTCATACATGAACCATTTGCGGCTTACTTATCATCACAAGATGAGCCTACCTTCTGATTATCAGCACGATGTGATTCTTGTTTGTTGGAAGCCTGTTTATTCAGGCGGTCTTCACCCACAGTGTTGCTTGCATGCTGCATTCTGTCATCTTCTTTTTGCTCTGAAACCTTTTTGTTCCGTTGGTTTTTGGATTCTATCACAATTTCCTTAACGGTTTTCTCCAGGCTATCCAGTCTCTCTTTCACCTCCAATAATTGAGGATTAGACTTTAGTGCTTCACCTTCGGCTGCCTGCATCTTCTTGGCTTCTTCTATTTGTCTCCTTTCCAACTCCTGCAACAGACACTTTTTTGATTAGTAAGAAGGCAGAAGAATTAACAATAGATTGAAACAAACGAGAGGAGTCCAATTACAGCATCCATTTTCTTCATTTCATGACGAGCATACTGAGCAACCAAATAGACGGCTGACACAAGAAAAATAAGCCATTAGACAGGAGGTTAAATAGAAATGGCAATGCAGAGATGATTTTGAACTTAATGAGCTAATATACATACCGAGTGAAGGCAAACAAACAAAGAAGAGCTGAACCAGATGAAAATCAAGCCTGAGCATCAAAGCGACAGACATTAACAAGTATGCATTTAGGTCACCACATTAAGTGCAGAAAAAGTTAGTGTTCATATATGCAAGTTGTACAATCAAATCTTTGACAAAACACCCAAAACCGTTTCCTGTAACAATTTGGTCAAAAAGAAAGAAACAAACAAAGATGATACCCGAATTTCTTCTGTTTAGGGGGAGTAGTGAAGAGGATCTTGGCAGCTGTCATGAAATCAAGCTTGTCCAGTTCTCGATACGAATCATGGTGAGTTAAAGACCCATCAGCCTTTTCTCCATTCTTGTTCGGTTCAACAGTTGGTTTGTTGTTCGTGGATAAGCATTTTCTGCCTACAAGTCTGAATCTTTCAGATGTTCCAAGCCTTACTATCTTACCAATCTTTCCCAGCATCATTTTTCAACACAATTGTGAAAGAAGCAGCAGAAGAGAGATTGAACTACAAGATTCATGAACTCCCTCCATGTATTTAAATGTTTTGCGCTTTAGTGCAATGATGCCACCAACATCATATCACTTCCTTAGTTTGTTGCTTGAGCTCTAGCCAAAATAGTCTGCTTCTCCTGAATAAGCTCATAAATGGCAGCGTTTACTACGGTTTCTTAGGAACAAGAAATGGCGGAAATTAGTGAGTCACAACTGTGTAAATTGTGATCGATTTCTCAACACAATCTTTTACAGTACCATATATTAAATTACCATTGAAAGATAGTGCTACATGAACTGGTGCAATTACTTGTTTTCAGATCAAATCTGACCATATAAAAGCCAAACTAGAAGGTCAAATGCAGCCATTTCATAGAATTACATTCTGCATAAAAAACCCTAGACAGGATACATATACATTCTGCATAAAGAATCCTAACTTATCAGCAATACATATGGCATCAAGGCTTCCACTTTTGATTTGAATATTTTCGTTGTTTATTAGACACATATACGCTAATACAGCAACAAAAATGGCATTTTTTCTGTAAAATAATCACAACCATCTAAACACTTGATAACAGTTACGATCATAAAAAAATAAAATCAGAAAACACATAAATAAAAACAAAATCAATTGCCATTCTTGCACAAAGATTAAAAAAAAAAGCCGTTTCATGCATCAATTGGAAGAACATAAATCGTTTGTTCATACCGATTTCACAGTGTTGAGTAGAGCTCGATTAGGGCTGAAAAGAACAGCTACGACACACTGTTGGTGGGTTAGCAGCCGTGGGCTCCATTTCAAAGTCTTCATAGGGCTCGTGGATTTCACATTATTGACTAGGGCTCGTGGTCAAAATTAAAAGGTTATCAATATATAAACAGTTACTAATCAATATGGGATGACAATTTTTATTTACAAAAAGTCAATAATGAACCTTCGATCCATAAATTTTGTTAAAAAAACATAATTAATATAAGATAGATCCATGCATGATTTAAAAAAATCAAAGAAAAATGAATGTGTGGATATGTTTTAAACCAAAATTTAGATAATAATTGATAAATTTTTATTTAATACCTATTTTTAGTTGCATTTCGACATATTTTTTAATATTTAAAAATTAACCTAATTCAAAAGAAATCATTTTGAACTAAATTATGCGTTAAATCGGAAAATCATTAATATTATTTGGTTAAATTTCTTTTTAATTATATTTTATAATGGTTAAATTTAGATAGTAATTAAACGTAATTGTTTACAAATTTATTAGAAAAAATGGAATAAATATATACATAAGTGTTTTAGACGGGAAAACGAAAATATGGTTAGCTAATGAGACGACACGTGACACTAAACATTTTCTTTTATTAATATATATAGATATAGATATAAATTCTGGAGTTTTAAATGTTCGAAGGACTTATGACGCAAAAAACGAATGAGAAACTTGATTAAAAAACTTATAGTTTCATAATCGATTTCATGTCCATTTAATTGTAAGCGTCAATGGTTTTGACACTAAAATAAATAAAATGTCTCATATTTTTAATATCTTTTTCAATTGTTAATATTATTTCATTTACATGCATTGCCATTTGATTACAATCCAACCATTAAATACGAATTACCAATAGTCATTGAAATTTGTAACCCTTTTTAAGGGAGAGGGGAGTACACAAGCCGCGGTGTAGCGGCCTTGCCACATCGGCTCGGCCCCGGCGGCTACACCACCCCGGCATAGGCGGCCCCGCGAAATCCGAACCCCGCCCGGCCTTCCTACCCCGCTCCACCCCGCTCCATCTCTTCTCTTTTTTTATACACAACGGTCATGTGACCGTTTCAAATAAAAAAAAAAAAATTTTTTTTTATTAAATATTTTTCCCTATAAATATATCTTCACAACACATTTAACATACATCTTTCCCATTTCTCTCAATCTATACACATTCAAAATTCTCTCTTTGATTTAACCTAAAATTATTTCCAATCAATCACAATTTTATTTTTATTGTGATGGAACCGTATACTACGTCTTCGTCGTCAAACTCATCAAGCGAAGACGAAAGTCAAGACGAATCTGCAGGGTGTTATCAAGAACTTTTTGAAGCTTTTATAAATGCCAGCTCTCCGCAACCTAGACGAAGAATTCCAATTCATAGAGACCGAGCAGCTGCAAATGAACGTCTGATGCGCAATTATTTTACTCAAAATCCTGTCTATGGAGATGATATGTTCAGAAGGAGGTTCCGGATGCGCAAAGAACTATTCCTACGAATAGTTTACGATATGGAGCAACACTTTGAATAGTTTTTAAATATTTTATGAAATTAATTATTTTAATTCTAGTATTTGTTTTGTTAGTTAAAATTAATTAAAATGTTAAAAAAATTAAGAAAGATGGAAAGGTTAAGAAAGGTGGGTATTTCCTAGTTAGAAAGGTGGGGAAAGGTGGAGAGAGAAAAGCTGATGTGGCGCTGACGTGTACAGAAAGATGCTTTTCGGGAAGATGGGTACTCCCACCCCTCTAATTAAATTAGTTTGTTCCTGTGGAATTAATTAAATATTATAATTTATTGTTTAATTGAAAAGAAAAGAAAAGAGGATGAGAAAATCCCGTGAGAAGGGAAAAACGAGTATTTGACTTTGAAAAATTGGTGCACGAGAGGAGTGACGTGAAAGAGGATAAGATAAAATGGATGCTCCGTGAATCCGATGCTTTTCCAATTCGGTACCAAAACGGCGCCGTGACATCATCTTCCTTATCTCTTTCATTCTTGTCACTGAATCCAATGCTACAGTTGTATTTTCTATACTTCTTTTTTCTTCATTTTCTTAATATATAGTACAACTTATTTTTAAATAGTTTTAATATTATAATTTTTTACTTAAATTTTGTTTTCGTAAAAAGTATAAACAGTTGTAACCAACTACGAATTATATATTTCTTTTTATATTCTTATGCTTATTCGATTACATTTTAGAATCAATTTTAATCAATATTAATATCTAAAATTTTATCATTACAAAAATATTTAAAAAATAGTTTACTGATATACTTTTAATTACATTTAGTTTTTGATGAGATGAAACTGACGACGGTTAACTTGAGCAGTTAGTCTTAAGACATTTTTGTTCTTTTGACTTTCAGGGACAAAAATGCCCTTGAGACTAATGGCTCAAGTTAACCGCCGTTAGTTTCATGGACTAAAATTGTTACAATTTTTCGATTTTAGCGAGTTGTGATGTAATAAAATTCTTTCAGAAACTAAAACCGTAATTTCATATAAACCACATGGACTGTTTATGTAATTTTGTCTAAATTCTATATATCATGTTAGACATGTACATGTGACATATGACATTTAGAGAGTTAACCAATAGACAGTACTTTACAGAATTATTTACCAAAATGGCAAAACATAGCACTTTTAATTTTTATTTATTTATTCGAAGCCGGAGCCGACCCAGGTGCCATCGCTCCATTCTCCTTCGGAACTCTACTTGGAACCCAACTTCTCCTTATGGGTTGGGTAGAGAGCAAGAGATGGGTCGATTTCTTCAACCCGGAATCACAATCTGTCGAGTGGGCAACCCCATGGTCCAAAACTGCTGAGAATTTCGCAAATGCCACCGGAGAACAAGGTTACCCAGGTGGCAAATTCTTTGACCCGTTGAGCTTTGCGGGTACAATCCAAAACGGAGTTTACATCCCGGATACCGAAAAGCTCGATAGACTGAAATTGGCCGAGATTAAACATGCGAGATTGGCGATGGTGGCAATGTTAATATTCTACTTCGAAGCAGGGCAAGGGAAAACACCACTTGGGGCTCTTGGGTTATAAGGGGAAAGTGATTTGTGTTATGTAACATGTAAATTTATTTATCTAGAGACATCCCACAAAATGTAAAAGCTAAGATGTCGTTTGGATTGCATGATTCTAAAATGATGGATTATAATATGATAGGATTTTAAAATGATTAGGGGATGGGTGAATTATGAAAAGAAGAGAAGTAGGGATAATGAAATGCTAAATGAAGCTAAATTCTTTCTTTTTAGTTTTATCCAAACATGACATAGGAGGATTTCTAAATCCAAATCCCAAATAAGTTACTGAAATCCTCCAAACCAATCACCACCTAAATTCATCAATTTGTGCTCTATATACGGTTTCTGCACAAGTCGAGAATCATTAGACTTTTCGAAACGAGCATTCAACAATGTTAATGGGTTAACCCAACCAGTGCCGGTCCAATCATATTTGGGTCCCCGGGCAAAAACTTAAAAGGGCCCTATAAATATATGTATATTTAAAATAAGCAAAATTCAAATAAAAAATGATAAATTAAAAACTAAAAACTTATAATTATATAATATAAACTAAAAACTGTGACGGTCGATAATCTTGTTTAGTCGTTAATAGACCTAATTATATATAATAAATTTTTTGAAAATGGACTCCTATGATTAATGGTCGCTGGGCGGCTTTGATCAGGGCCGGCCCTGAACCAGTGAACCCAACCTATTTTTGCCAATTAAAAAAAATGAACCATTTTGCCATCCTTATTAGAGACTGATTGCTGATCGGATCTCAAAACATCATCTGCATTTGTACATCTCCCATCTGCTGACTTTGTTAAAAGTTTTATTTTAATAATATAAAAAATCATTCATTGATTAATAAAAAAATTTATATATTGAGAATGGAGGATTCTAGGTAAAGGGATGGATAGAATGGGAGACATGTAGGTGTTGATGATGGTTCCTTGAAGGTCCAAGAACCGTCTAAAGAAATCCCAGAAACCTCTTCCATCACCTACAAATACCCATCATCATCAATCTCCATTTCCACCATAATTAACACCAGTTAATTAATTCCTTCCAAATTAGCAAGCTTTTTATTTCTTTAATTAATTTTTCCGATTAATTAATTAAGAATACATATATATGTCGATCATTCCAAGCTTCTTCAGTGGACGTCGAACCAACGTCTTCGATCCCTTCTCCTTAGACACTTGGGATCCGTTCCATGGCACTCTTTCTGATGTTCCCAGAATTGACTGGAAAGAAACCCCGGAAGCTCATGTAGTTGTATTGTGTATTGTTTTTTTTCTGATTTAGTATATACTTTTTGTTTTCTAAATGCATAATTCTTTTTTTTCAAGTTTGCTTTCTTTTACAATTATTGTTTTTTTAGTTTGTATATTTAATCTATTATTTGAGTTATAACTTGTTATCCAATGTCATTAATTGTATATATTTGGTCGTAACGATAACATTATATATATTTTAGGGAGTTATATATATTTTTTGTAAGGATGCTAGAGGACGAGACTTTGAGGGTTTCATCGATGAGGATGTCAGAGAACAGAGACAAGATAAACTGTGATTTTGACAATGAGGACCAAGAGAAGGGAGCAAGGGGATTTGGAAAATGCATAAGTCAAGGTTTTTAATTTTTTGAATTTATGATAATAACAATAATAAGTAAATAAATAAATAGTTTTATAGTAGATTAAATATAAAAAGTAAAAAAAGCAAACTTAAAAAACAATAATTATAAAAGAAAGCAAACTTGAAAAAAAAAAAAGAAACTAATGTATATAGATAACAAAAAAGTATACTAAATTAAAAAAAATAAAATGTAATACAACTATAAAATTTGAAAAGAAAAAAAAAAGAACATAATATGTAACCAGTTAATTGTATATAAAAACTGCAGGAAAAAAACAAATAAGAAAACTTAATAAGACGATACGATCGATTTGATTACAAACGAGAAAAAACATAATACAAGTTTTTTTAATTACAACTGTGTCTAATAGTTGTCCAACTTAAATTAAAATACCATATCCCTTTTAATAATTTTATATAATTTATGTTTTTAAACTTACTATATAAATTCTTCATAGTAAAACAATAACAATAAAAAAAATTGTATTATGTTTTTTCTCGTTTGTAATCAAATCGATCGTATCGTCTTATTAAGTTTTCTTATTTGTTTTTTTCCTGCAGTTTTTATATACAATTAACTGGTTACATATTATGTTCTTTTTTTTTTCTTTTCAAATTTTATAGTTGTATTACATTTTATTTTTTTTAATTTAGTATACTTTTTTGTTATCTATATACATTAGTTTCTTTTTTTTTTTTCAAGTTTGCTTTCTTTTATAATTATTGTTTTTTAAGTTTGCTTTTTTTACTTTTTATATTTAATCTACTATAAAACTATTTATTTATTTACTTATTATTGTTATTATCATAAATTCAAAAAATTAAAAACCTTGACTTATGCATTTTCCAAATCCCCTTGCTCCCTTCTCTTGGTCCTCATTGTCAAAATCACAGTTTATCTTGTCTCTGTTCTCTGACATCCTCATCGATGAAACCCTCAAAGTCTCGTCCTCTAGCATCCTTACAAAAAATATATATAACTCCCTAAAATATATATAATGTTATCGTTACGACCAAATATATACAATTAATGACATTGGATAACAAGTTATAACTCAAATAATAGATTAAATATACAAAAAAAAAGCAAACTAAAAAAACAATAATTGTAAAAGAAAGCAAACTTGAAAAAAAAGAATTATGCATTTAGAAAACAAAAAGTATATACTAAATCAGAAAAAAACAATACACAATACAACTATAAAATTCGAAAAGAAAAAAAAGAAAATAATATGTAATCAGTTAATTGTATATAGAAAATTGCAGAGAAAAAACAAATAAGAAAACTTAACAAGACGATACGATTTGATTACAAACGAGCAAAAACATAATACAACTTTTTTATTGTTATTGTTAATTTGTTTTACTATGAACAATTGATATAGTAAAGTTAAAAACATAAATTATATATAATTATTAAAAGTGATATGATATTTCAATTTAAGTTGGACAAATATGATATTTTGAAGTTTAGTTGAAAGAATAAATAAGTAAGGGTATAATGGTCATTAATTAATAAACAATATTAATTATTAGTTTTAAATGATATAAAAAAAATTTAATTAATGAATTTGGGTATATATGATATTAATGATGTTTAAGAGAGATATATGTGATATTAATAATTAAAATTGGGTATATATGATATTATGATGTTTTGGAGGAATATATATGATATTAAAGTTTTAAGTTGGGTATATACGATATTATGAAGTTTTGGAGGGGTATATATGAAATTATCTCTACATCTTATATCTATGTAGGGAATAACTTATATGTTGAAAGTTATATATTGATTACATTCAGAATGTGAATACACAACTATAATCGTTCTCTTTTTTTTTTTGGCAAGAAGATGAATAAAACATCTTATTCCTTCCGGTAATTACTAGGATTTACATTTATCATAATTGAAGTTTCTTCTTATTAATTATTAGGTGGTTGAGACTTCACAAAATAACTCATCCCCAATGGGAAATTCGTAACTTGACCCCGATTTGACCTGGATGGGAAATTCCGATTTAAAATATATAATGGAGATGGGGCGGGGATGGTGGACACATTAATCCCCGACCCTGGTTATATTGTATGTTTTGATATAAATTATTATATATATTTAATTTACAATGTAATTATTCATTACATTTTATATAATACATTAAATATCAATGTGTATGACTTTGCTATAGTTTAAATACTATTGTTTTATCTCATTTATTGATTTTATAATTCTTTTACATACATTTTTTGTTTTATTTTTGTTATAAATTATACAAGTAAATAACTCAAATACATTTGAATGTATTTGATTTAAAGTTTATTTACATATCATCTATAATCTATAATAAATACATAAAAAAATAAATATATTCAATTTTTGTGAAGCCACATGTCATCACCATGAATCGACACGTGACATTTATAGTTTTTAAAAATAACAAATAAATTTAAATCATATGTATCTAAATCTAATATAATCTACTTTTAAATTAAAATCAAAACAAATCTATTAAAATCTAATATTCTAGTAACTTATTAATTACAACACAATATAATAAAAGTTTAAAAAAATATAAAAAATAATTTACATTCATATATATTTAGAAAAATATATAAAATTAATAGGTCATAAAAAATAATAATATCACTATTATATACTTTTGTTTAAAACAATAATATTTATATCTTTAACTTTTAATTTATTATATTTTATATATATGAAAAATATTCGCGTAATACGTAGTAAATAAATTAGTTTTTTACTAAACTACGATTTATAGTTTAAGCTTTATATTTTTTTAGGAATTAAAGAAACTCGATTCCTCGACGGTGATCCGCGATTGAGGGGGGGAATGGGGATATAAACACATTCCCCGACGGGAATGAGGATGATGTGAATAATTTAAACTAATGAAATGAAATCGGAATCGAAACCGAGAAGTCAAACATTGAAACCGAACATGTTCAAACATTATGAAGTGTAGAAATCAGAACTCAAAAACTCACACGAAGAAGTAGAACATGAAGGAATCCAATCGGAAACATAGAAATAAGACCAAATTGAACCCACACGAAACAGAAATCAAACATCTGAAACTCAGAAAACAAGTTGAACCCACTAAGAAATGAAAACCATTTATGTTTCACTGTTTGAAACCCAAAAATCGAACCTTTGAATATCCCAAACGATGGTTCGTCTATTATTGTTTATGTTGAATAAGTCTATCGTGGGAAAAGATCAAAACGACAGATGAGAAAGAAACAAGGGGCTGGAGGATGGTGACGGTTGAGATGACATAACAACCAACGTAATTTCCAAAGGCTCCAATGACTGTGAAATAGCATAAACAAGAAACAAGATCAATTAGTAATACAAGCCATATATGTTTATCATTTTCATTTAGAAGGCTTCGATCAGGGATTTCGATATGTCCGTCGATAAATATAATCATTTATGAAATGGTTGTTTAGTTTTATTAATAATATCAATAGTTCAAAACGGGAAGTTATATTTGCACTTTAAAAAGTGCTAATTGCACCTTGTTTTACACTATAAAATAAAATAAATTACAAAAATATTCTTGTAATTTACATGAAGCTACATAAATGTTTCATCGACTATAAAAATTAAATAAACAATCATTATCATTATTATTTTCTTTTACTTCTAGTCCTTCTATCATTAATTTTAAAAGTCTAGATATTAAACTTTCTATAAATAATCATTGAATCCAAAATTATATACAAACCATAGAAGTATTTTTGTAATTTACTTTTAAATTTTTTAATAAATTTTTGTTGCTTCTGCTGTTTGCACGGCTTGGTGCGCAATAGTAGCTCCCGTTTAAAACCAGTTAGGGGAGAATAGTGGTTGTATCTCTTAGACACTTGGGATCCGTTCCATGGCACTCTTTCTGATGTTCCCAGAATTGACTGGAAAGAAACCCCGGAAGCTCATATAGTTGTATTGTGTATTGTTTTTTTCTGATTTAGTATATACTTTTTGTTTTCTAAATGCATAATTCTTTTTTTTCAAGTTTGCTTTCTTTTACAATTATTGTTTTTTTAGTTTGCTTTTTTTTTGTATATTTAATCTATTATTTGAGTTATAACTTGTTATCCAATGTCATTAATTGTATATATTTGGTCGTAACGATAACATTATATATATTTTAGGGAGTTATATATATTTTTTGTAAGGATGCTAGAGGACGAGACTTTGAGGGTTTCATCGATGAGGATGTCAGAGAACAGAGACAAGATAAACTGTGATTTTGACAATGAGGACCAAGAGAAGGGAGCAAGGGGATTTGGAAAATGCATAAGTCAAGGTTTTTAATTTTTTGAATTTATGATAATAACAATAATAAGTAAATAAATAAATAGTTTTATAGTAGATTAAATATAAAAAGTAAAAAAAGCAAACTTAAAAAACAATAATTATAAAAGAAAGCAAACTTGAAAAAAAAAAAAGAAACTAATGTATATAGATAACAAAAAAGTATACTAAATTAAAAAAAATAAAATGTAATACAACTATAAAATTTGAAAAGAAAAAAAAAAGAACATAATATGTAACCAGTTAATTGTATATAAAAACTGCAGGAAAAAAACAAATAAGAAAACTTAATAAGACGATACGATCGATTTGATTACAAACGAGAAAAAACATAATACAATTTTTTTTATTGTTATTGTTTTACTATGAAGAATTTATATAGTAAGTTTAAAAACATAAATTATATAAAATTATTAAAAGGGATATGGTATTTTAATTTAAGTTGGACAACTATGATAATTTGAAGTTTAGTTAAAAGAAAAAATAAGTAAGGGTATAATGGTCATTAATTAATAAACAATATTAATTATAAGTGTTAAATGATATAAAAATAATTAAATTACTGAATTTGGGTATGTATGATATTATTGATGTTTAAGAGGGATATATGTGATCAGGGGCGGATCCAGGAATTTATATTATCGGTGTCACTTTTTTAAAGTAAATTTAATATTTAGATTTTTGAAATATTTCCTAAAATGGATCGGGTCACCGAAACGGTTCTCAACACAAGATTAACGAATAACAAGAATTTTTCAATTAAAAAAAGTAAATAATACAATACCATTAAAACGTAAAAGCAATAAGTACTATAGATCTTAAAGGTTTACGATTGTTGTCATCGGGTCTTCATCTTTTGAAATCTTGTCATGACATCTTCATTCGAAATATTGACAAGTAAATCCTTCTCAATACAACAAATGCAACAATCGTTCATAAAATCATCACCAATCGAAAAATAATTGATATAAAAACTCAAATTTTCTAAACCCAAAATTTTTTAAAATAATTAACAATACGTTTGCCAATTGATATAAAAACTCAAAAAATAAACATTTTTACTTTATTTTATAACTATTTTTCATTAAATTAATTATTTAACCCATTAAAAAAAATTAATAAAAAAAACTAAAAAACTCAAAAAAAAAAAAAAAAACAAACAAACAAACCATAAATCGCACTCCTGTCTGCATTTAGTCACCAACTCTGCTATTCACCTAGATCTACTCATAACTCATCTAGATAATGAAACTAGATTTCTAGAATATGCTTATAAACTACACAAAATTAAAAAAAAAAACTTAGACAAAAAGAGAGAGTTAGACAGTGAGAGATTGAGAGAGAATGAGAGATACCGTGCGGTGACTGGTGACTGGTGAGCCGTGAGCGGCAGCGAGCAGCGGAGCAGACGAGCGGCGGAGGCGCGAAGCAGGGAGCAGCCGAACAGGAGAGCAGTCAGGGTTTCAGGCTTTCAGCCTTCATGCGGTGACTCCGGTGACTGGCGGTGAGGCCGTGAGGGCGTGAGGGGCAGTCCGGGCGTCCGGCAGAGGGGGGCTGCAATCTTTTTGGAGGAGACGATGATACTAAAGAATGAAAGTCTGAAATCCAAAAAAAAAAAGTAGGGTTTTCACTGTGAGAATTCAGGTTAGGTTTGGGCTTCATTAATTGTTGGGCTTTTTTTAAAATTTTTGGGCTAACTAAATTACATATTATTTTTATGTGTTGGGTTTTCTAAAAATTTTTTAAGTTAATAATCAGTGTTATTTCAATAAATTTAAGTAATAAAAATAATCCTGCAATCCCCCTCTTTCTCTATCAAATAAATTGATATTTTCATTCTTGATAGCAAAATTATGTTTTTTTTTTCTGAACAAGCAAGGAACACATATTTCCGAAATTGAAGAAGAGGCAAACAAACCCTAAGAAGCCAAATTAGGGGTTATAAAATCGTGAAACTAAAATCTGAAATAGCCATGTTTTGAGATCACAAAACCTAAATCTATAAAACCTAAATCACAAAATACAAATTATTAGCTATTAACATCAAATGAAACTCATAAAACTTGTAAATCGCAAACCTTTTCGGTTGTTGGAGAGGTGGGAGTCGCCAGTCACCTCGTCCTTGTCGGAGAAGAAGAAGATACCTCGTCAGATTGGTTTGAAGAGGAGAGCAGGTCGCGTGAGGAGAGGAGAGTTGTCGGTTTGGTTTGAAAGAGGAGAGTGCAGGGGCGGTGGCAGGGCAGGACGGGGCGGCAGGCGGCGGGGCAGGACGGGTCGGCAGGCGGCGGGTAGCTTAGGGTTTTGATTTTGAGAAGAAACCGTGGGTGAGACTTTGAGAGACGGAGAGTCGTGAAGGTAATATTGTGAAATTGGAATTTGTGATATACTGAATTGCTTGAAGCTGTAACGTGAATGGATGAAATGCATCTTATAAATTATTTTTTTATTTATTTTATTTACTTGTATATTTATTATTTTTATAATGTTTATTATTATATAATGTTTATTATTATTATTATTATTTAATTAAAAACCAAATTCGGTTTTCGGTTTGGTTTGGACTGAAAAGGGGAAAATCGATCATTAGACCGAAAACCATATTGTGAAATTTGGTTTGGGACCAAACCAAACCGAAAACCGTTTTATAAATTAATGACTATTATACCCTTACTTATTTTTTCTTTTAACTAAACTTCAAATTATCATAGTTGTCCAACTTAAATTAAAATACCATATCCCTTTTAATAATTTTATATAATTTATGTTTTTAAACTTACTATATAAATTCTTCATAGTAAAACAATAACAATAAAAAAAATTGTATTATGTTTTTTCTCGTTTGTAATCAAATCGATCGTATCGTCTTATTAAGTTTTCTTATTTGTTTTTTTCCTGCAGTTTTTATATACAATTAACTGGTTACATATTATGTTCTTTTTTTTTCTTTTCAAATTTTATAGTTGTATTACATTTTATTTTTTTTAATTTAGTATACTTTTTTGTTATCTATATACATTAGTTTCTTTTTTTTTTTTCAAGTTTGCTTTCTTTTATAATTATTGTTTTTTAAGTTTGCTTTTTTTACTTTTTATATTTAATCTACTATAAAACTATTTATTTATTTACTTATTATTGTTATTATCATAAATTCAAAAAATTAAAAACCTTGACTTATGCATTTTCCAAATCCCCTTGCTCCCTTCTCTTGGTCCTCATTGTCAAAATCACAGTTTATCTTGTCTCTGTTCTCTGACATCCTCATCGATGAAACCCTCAAAGTCTCGTCCTCTAGCATCCTTACAAAAAATATATATAACTCCCTAAAATATATATAATGTTATCGTTACGACCAAATATATACAATTAATGACATTGGATAACAAGTTATAACTCAAATAATAGATTAAATATACAAAAAAAAAACAAACTAAAAAAACAATAATTGTAAAAGAAAGCAAACTTGAAAAAAAAGAATTATGCATTTAGAAAACAAAAAGTATATACTAAATCAGAAAAAAACAATACACAATACAACTATAAAATTCGAAAAGAAAAAAAAGAAAATAATATGTAATCAGTTAATTGTATATAGAAAATTGCAGAGAAAAAACAAATAAGAAAACTTAACAAGACGATACGATTTGATTACAAACGAGCAAAAACATAATACAACTTTTTTATTGTTATTGTTAATTTGTTTTACTATGAACAATTGATATAGTAAAGTTAAAAACATAAATTATATATAATTATTAAAAGTGATATGATATTTCAATTTAAGTTGGACAAATATGATATTTTGAAGTTTAGTTGAAAGAATAAATAAGTAAGGGTATAATGGTCATTAATTAATAAACAATATTAATTATTAGTTTTAAATGATATAAAAAAAATTTAATTAATGAATTTGGGTATATATGATATTAATGATGTTTAAGAGAGATATATGTGATATTAATAATTAAAATTGGGTATATATGATATTATGATGTTTTGGAGGAATATATATGATATTAAAGTTTTAAGTTGGGTATATACGATATTATGAAGTTTTGGAGGGGTATATATGAAATTATCTCTACATCTTATATCTATGTAGGGAATAACTTATATGTTGAAAGTTATATATTGATTACATTCAGAATGTGAATACACAACTATAATCGTTCTCTTTTTTTTTTTTGGCAAGAAGATGAATAAAACATCTTATTCCTTCCGGTAATTACTAGGATTTACATTTATCATAATTGAAGTTTCTTCTTATTAATTATTAGGTGGTTGAGACTTCACAAAATAACTCATCCCCAATGGGAAATTCGTAACTTGACCCCGATTTGACCTGGATGGGAAATTCCGATTTAAAATATATAATGGAGATGGGGCGGGGATGGTGGACACATTAATCCCCGACCCTGGTTATATTGTATGTTTTGATATAAATTATTATATATATTTAATTTACAATGTAATTATTCATTACATTTTATATAATACATTAAATATCAATGTGTATGACTTTGCTATAGTTTAAATACTATTGTTTTATCTCATTTATTGATTTTATAATTCTTTTACATACATTTTTTGTTTTATTTTTGTTATAAATTATACAAGTAAATAACTCAAATACATTTGAATGTATTTGATTTAAAGTTTATTTACATATCATCTATAATCTATAATAAATACATAAAAAAATAAATATATTCAATTTTTGTGAAGCCACATGTCATCACCATGAATCGACACGTGACATTTATAGTTTTTAAAAATAACAAATAAATTTAAATCATATGTATCTAAATCTAATATAATCTACTTTTAAATTAAAATCAAAACAAATCTATTAAAATCTAATATTCTAGTAACTTATTAATTACAACACAATATAATAAAAGTTTAAAAAAATATAAAAAATAATTTACATTCATATATATTTAGAAAAATATATAAAATTAATAGGTCATAAAAAATAATAATATCACTATTATATACTTTTGTTTAAAACAATAATATTTATATCTTTAACTTTTAATTTATTATATTTTATATATATGAAAAATATTCGCGTAATACGTAGTAAATAAATTAGTTTTTTACTAAACTACGATTTATAGTTTAAGCTTTATATTTTTTTAGGAATTAAAGAAACTCGATTCCTCGACGGTGATCCGCGATTGAGGGGGGGAATGGGGATATAAACACATTCCCCGACGGGAATGAGGATGATGTGAATAATTTAAACTAATGAAATGAAATCGGAATCGAAACCGAGAAGTCAAACATTGAAACCGAACATGTTCAAACATTATGAAGTGTAGAAATCAGAACTCAAAAACTCACACGAAGAAGTAGAACATGAAGGAATCCAATCGGAAACATAGAAATAAGACCAAATTGAACCCACACGAAACAGAAATCAAACATCTGAAACTCAGAAAACAAGTTGAACCCACTAAGAAATGAAAACCATTTATGTTTCACTGTTTGAAACCCAAAAATCGAACCTTTGAATATCCCAAACGATGGTTCGTCTATTATTGTTTATGTTGAATAAGTCTATCGTGGGAAAAGATCAAAACGACAGATGAGAAAGAAACAAGGGGCTGGAGGATGGTGACGGTTGAGATGACATAACAACCAACGTAATTTCCAAAGGCTCCAATGACTGTGAAATAGCATAAACAAGAAACAAGATCAATTAGTAATACAAGCCATATATGTTTATCATTTTCATTTAGAAGGCTTCGATCAGGGATTTCGATATGTCCGTCGATAAATATAATCATTTATGAAATGGTTGTTTAGTTTTATTAATAATATCAATAGTTCAAAACGGGAAGTTATATTTGCACTTTAAAAAGTGCTAATTGCACCTTGTTTTACACTATAAAATAAAATAAATTACAAAAATATTCTTGTAATTTACATGAAGCTACATAAATGTTTCATCGACTATAAAAATTAAATAAACAATCATTATCATTATTATTTTCTTTTACTTCTAGTCCTTCTATCATTAATTTTAAAAGTCTAGATATTAAACTTTCTATAAATAATCATTGAATCCAAAATTATATACAAACCATAGAAGTATTTTTGTAATTTACTTTTAAATTTTTTAATAAATTTTTGTTGCTTCTGCTGTTTGCACGGCTTGGTGCGCAATAGTAGCTCCCGTTTAAAACCAGTTAGGGGAGAATAGTGGTTGTATCTCTTAGACACTTGGGATCCGTTCCATGGCACTCTTTCTGATGTTCCCAGAATTGACTGGAAAGAAACCCCGGAAGCTCATATAGTTGTATTGTGTATTGTTTTTTTTCTGATTTAGTATATACTTTTTGTTTTCTAAATGCATAATTCTTTTTTTTCAAGTTTGCTTTCTTTTACAATTATTGTTTTTTTAGTTTGCTTTTTTTTTTGTATATTTAATCTATTATTTGAGTTATAACTTGTTATCCAATGTCATTAATTGTATATATTTGGTCGTAACGATAACATTATATATATTTTAGGGAGTTATATATATTTTTTGTAAGGATGCTAGAGGACGAGACTTTGAGGGTTTCATCGATGAGGATGTCAGAGAACAGAGACAAGATAAACTGTGATTTTGACAATGAGGACCAAGAGAAGGGAGCAAGGGGATTTGGAAAATGCATAAGTCAAGGTTTTTAATTTTTTGAATTTATGATAATAACAATAATAAGTAAATAAATAAATAGTTTTATAGTAGATTAAATATAGAAAGTAAAAAAAGCAAACTTAAAAAACAATAATTATAAAAGAAAGCAAACTTGAAAAAAAAAAAGAAACTAATGTATATAGATAACAAAAAAGTATACTAAATTAAAAAAAATAAAATGTAATACAACTATAAAATTTGAAAAGAAAAAAAAAAGAACATAATATGTAACCAGTTAATTGTATATAAAAACTGCAGGAAAAAAACAAATAAGAAAACTTAATAAGACGATACGATCGATTTGATTACAAACGAGAAAAAACATAATACAATTTTTTTTATTGTTATTGTTTTACTATGAAGAATTTATATAGTAAGTTTAAAAACATAAATTATATAAAATTATTAAAAGGGATATGGTATTTTAATTTAAGTTGGACAACTATGATAATTTGAAGTTTAGTTAAAAGAAAAAATAAGTAAGGGTATAATGGTCATTAATTAATAAACAATATTAATTATAAGTGTTAAATGATATAAAAATAATTAAATTACTGAATTTGGGTATGTATGATATTATTGATGTTTAAGAGGGATATATGTGATCAGGGGCGGATCCAGGAATTTATATTATCGGTGTCACTTTTTTAAAGTAAATTTAATATTTAGATTTTTGAAATATTTCCTAAAATGGATCGGGTCACCGAAACGGTTCTCAACACAAGATTAACGAATAACAAGAATTTTTCAATTAAAAAAAGTAAATAATACAATACCATTAAAACGTAAAAGCAATAAGTACTATAGATCTTAAAGGTTTACGATTGTTGTCATCGGGTCTTCATCTTTTGAAATCTTGTCATGACATCTTCATTCGAAATATTGACAAGTAAATCCTTCTCAATACAACAAATGCAACAATCGTTCATAAAATCATCACCAATCGAAAAATAATTGATATAAAAACTCAAATTTTCTAAACCCAAAATTTTTTAAAATAATTAACAATACGTTTGCCAATTGATATAAAAACTCAAAAAATAAACATTTTTACTTTATTTTATAACTATTTTTCATTAAATTAATTATTTAACCCATTAAAAAAAATTAATAAAAAAAACTAAAAAACTCAAAAAAAAAAAAAAAAACAAACAAACAAACCATAAATCGCACTCCTGTCTGCATTTAGTCACCAACTCTGCTATTCACCTAGATCTACTCATAACTCATCTAGATAATGAAACTAGATTTCTAGAATATGCTTATAAACTACACAAAATTAAAAAAAAAAACTTAGACAAAAAGAGAGAGTTAGACAGTGAGAGATTGAGAGAGAATGAGAGATACCGTGCGGTGACTGGTGACTGGTGAGCCGTGAGCGGCAGCGAGCAGCGGAGCAGACGAGCGGCGGAGGCGCGAAGCAGGGAGCAGCCGAACAGGAGAGCAGTCAGGGTTTCAGGCTTTCAGCCTTCATGCGGTGACTCCGGTGACTGGCGGTGAGGCCGTGAGGGCGTGAGGGGCAGTCCGGGCGTCCGGCAGAGGGGGGCTGCAATCTTTTTGGAGGAGACGATGATACTAAAGAATGAAAGTCTGAAATCCAAAAAAAAAAAAGTAGGGTTTTCACTGTGAGAATTCAGGTTAGGTTTGGGCTTCATTAATTGTTGGGCTTTTTTTAAAATTTTTGGGCTAACTAAATTACATATTATTTTTATGTGTTGGGTTTTCTAAAAATTTTTTAAGTTAATAATCAGTGTTATTTCAATAAATTTAAGTAATAAAAATAACAAATATAAATAAGATATGTATATTATAATTGTATAAATCTTTTGTAGGTGTCACTCAAAAAAATTCTTAGGTGTCCCTTAGATTTTTGATACGTATGCAACTCAGTATTTCGAAAATTTATAGGTGTCGAGTGACACCCATGCTAAAACACTAGGTCCGCCCCTGTATGTGATATTAATAATTAAAATTGGGTATATATGATATTATGATGTTTTGGAGTGATATACGATATTAAAATTTTAGATTGGGTATATATGATATTATGATGTTTTGGGTATATATGAAATTCTCCCTAAGATGATTGTCAATTGTTTGATAATAAGTGAACATCAATGCCAAGGCCCACACTGAATTATTTATTGTTGAACACGATACTGCTATAATAAACTCTGATAAATGCAATGAATTTGAGGCAGTTATGGAACCCACACCGGAACCTAAAAAACCACCGTGGACTCATAAGACTGAAAAATTACTAACATATCTGCCTCAATTTGCAAAACCACCTATTCTAGAGTTGAAAGCTTTGCTTGTTCATCTGAAATATGCCTTCTTAGGTCAGAATGACACTCTATCAGTCATTATTTCATCTGATCTGACCAAAGGACAAGAAAAATCTCTACTGCAAGTAAAATATAAAGAGGCAGTAGGTTGGACTAAAAATGTTGTTGCCGACCACCTATCTAGGATCTCAGTCCTCCCACTAGACTTAACTGATGTACAATTATTATCAATTTTCAAAATACCATGGTTTCCATTAGACACAGGTTAAGTGGGCCACAAATAATATGTTAGTCTCTGAACGAATCAAGTTAAAAGATCCCAAACATAGTTAGACTAGTATAGGAGCAGTACGTCTGGCTGAAGACGTAAAACTTAGCGCTTCCTGGGAGGCAACCCAGAGACCTGTTGTTTCACTTGGGTGGTTTAAGCTCGAGCTCAGCTTGTTTAAATTTACTGGGCTCGAGCTCGGCTCGTTTCGAGCTTTGTATGTAAAGCTCGAGCTCGGCTCGTGAATAATTTTCCAAGCTCGAGCTCGACTCGTTTATTATATATTTTACTTTTTTAATTAACTTTTAAATAATCTTTTTAAATAATATGTATAATTTGTTATTTTAATATATTTATATTTATTTAATCTATATATTATATATTTATTAATTTAAAAAAATATTTTTATATAGGCTCGTTTAAGCTCGTTTAGGCTCGCGAGCTCGATATGTGAAGCTCGGGCTCGAGCTCGTTTAATTCGAGCTTTTAACGAGTCGAGCTCGAGTAGCTCGGCTCATTTACATCCCTATTTGTGACTTTATGTTATAAATAAATACATGCATGACTTTCTAGACTATTGCCATACCCAATTGAACATAGTTATTGGGCTATTGAGTCCACATTGCACAACTATGTAACCCAATTTGCCATTTTCACTTTGTCAAACAAATGCATAAACTGGGCCCTAAAGACCAATCTTTTCCTAGTTAAGTAGTTAGTAGTAATTATTGCGAGTGTTTATTTCCCATGCTACCATTTCTACGGAAATGATACCAAAAAAAGAAGAGAATAATAGAAATAAGACCTTTGTGTTCCTCAATCAACCCATGTCTTTTTTCAAGATTATCATCAACTTTTCTCTCCTACCAATAAATTAACCGTAATAGAAAAAAAAATATGGCCGTAACAAATCGATTAGTGCTTGATCGATCATAATGCCCTTGTCGGAGTTCTCCTGACCAAGATTTGTACCGATTGTGCCTTCACGGCGGTGCCGCCTGTGCTGTGATGTGACTTCACATCAATTATGTGTTGTGCCTTCACGTTAGTGTTGTACTGTTGTGTTGCTTTTTTCGGGTTCAGGTAAGGTTTTTTTTTCAAGTTTTGTCTGGTCTATTAATAGTGAATCCAAAAATTAAAAAGAAAATTTGTTAGTAGTTTAGTATAATTCACATTGACATGTTTTATGATTTCGGTTGAAACTAGAATGATTAATAGGTGATGAGTGCACACTCTTATAAGTTGACCGAAAAGAGGGCCGTGCGATCCGTCGAGTTATCATGAATCATCGCAGCAACGGGCAAAGCCCGCGTCGACCTTTTATCTAATAAATGCATCCATTCCAGAAGTCGGGGTTTGTTGCACGTATTAGCTCTAGAATTACTACGGTTATCCGAGTAGCAAATACCATCAAACAAACTATAACTGATTTAATGAGCCATTCGCAGTTTCACAGTCTGAATTTGTTCATACTTACACATGCATGGCTTAATCTTTGAGACAAGCATATGACTACTGGCAGGATCAACCAGGTAGCAATCTTTCAAGACGTTGCCCGTTATGCATGAACATGCCAATACACAACGAACAGTCATCAAAATGAAGAAAGAACACCTAATATTGGCAAACAAAGAGTCCAAAAGACTCCATCACCATAATAGGTTCCGCATTCATAAGACCAAGCAAATGCTCAATGAGCCACTTCATCAATGCATAAACAAAGACCAAATGGATCAAAGAGATAGCTACATGCTTTTTCACATGCCACAAACGCAACACGTGACAAAAGAAAAGCTAGATCAATCCATAGAATGCCACATTCTGGAACAAAATACAAGAAACCCACAACATGCTTCAGCAAAACATAGCCTTAGCACTAAATGAAAAGTCTTGCATCCATGAACATTGCTACACAAGCAAACATCTATCCACCAACAACAAGTCAAACACAACTCACGCATCTTAACGGTTGTGAATCCGTAAGACCACCCAAGTGAAACAACAGGTCTCAGCAGGCAAAGAACCCAAAAAAGACTGTTTGGATCATACTCAGATGTCATCGATCACGAGGTGATTCAGTAATTGAACTTCAAAGACCTGATGTATGCGTGAGCCATGAAGCAAGTGTATTCATAAGTGAAACAACAAATCTATTGGTTTATGTTTTTATAACTTATAAAAGTTTTGCAGCTAGGCTCTCAAGAAGAACAAACCTACATAAATGCAGTGCATTCATATGCGGAAACGCCATCATTCGTTTTGGGAACCGAATTCGGATGAGGTCCAAAATTGCAATGGTCCGAATTGGGACCTAATGGGATCCGAAATTGGCATTGTCCGAACTTAACATGGGGACCGAATTGGGGTCCGAATTCGGGTGGGATCCGAATTCGGACATGGATCCGAAATGGGGATCAGATATTGCAAAAATTTATAAATTATTGTTTATGAAATCAAACAAGATATTGACACGATATGTTGTTACAACTGACGTACAAGTCCCTTGTGGTGTTGTTTAACCCACAGTGGGGTACTTTGTGGATCCGGTTGAAAGTCCGAAGAGAAATAAGATTGATTAAAGTTTATTTACGCACCCACTGTGAGTACAGTAGATTTTGCATGATTATATCTGATTTATGTTAAGCTTTGCCTGCTGAGACCTGTTGTTTCACTTGTTTGGTTGGAAGCTTGGATTGAGTCAATAACACTCTATTTGATCCAGCAGTGCTCCCACCCGCGGGAAGGCATTTTCGGGACGAAATTGTTATAAACCTCATAAATGCAGTGCAAGCATGATGTAAATAGTTATTTTACAAAACATATGTTTGGTGAATTGTTATCAACAGATCATTAAAAACGCACACCAACTAGTGCCTACCTATATGATAACAAGTACTTGGGACAACCTTGATTATGACTCATTGTTTGAATCAATTAAAAGAGTCGGTGTTGTTAGAATATACAGTTGTATCTTTAATAGACATTAATCAATCTTTGATTGGTCTTGCAGGGCTATCACTAGTGCAATCTATCTTGATAAACAGTTGTCCAGTTTCAGCAGTGGCTATCATACGTTCATTTATATATGGATATTTTGCCAAATGTTACATAGTTGTATATGATGATGAATAATAGATGATAATTAAATGATCGTACGTATAGCTAGGTTGAGGTTTGACTTAAAAAAAAAAAAGAAGGGAGTGACAGGAGGGGATAAAAATGGAAAAACAAATAAAAGAGAAAAAGGGGTAAAAATGGAGGTGATGATGGAGACAGACAATCTTTAATGAAATAATTTTAGTAGCTAATTGAGGAGACATGGCCACCTACCTTTTCACATGTGTGGTTCTTATGCATTTCCCATTTATTTTGCAACCTCTCTCCACTCTTGACTTTTGACTACTTTGTGGCTTACATTTTTCTTCTTTCTTCTTCCATTTTTTTTTAAATTTATGTTTAATTTAGAAATAAATAATCCTAACTAATTATTTAAAGTATTATTAATGTGGTTATATAATTGCAAAACGATATACTTTAATATCTTACTAGATTAATACCCACGTATTACATGGATTGATATAAAGATTTGTTATAAATTAAATATTAATAAATAGGTGACGTCTCTTAAAAACCTTCAAAAAAAAAAAAACTAAAAAATTAAGATACAATAAAAACTAATCAAAATCAATAATCAAAATTTATCACATATACATTTGAAATTTATCATCTAATTCTAAACTTTTGTTATCTAATTAGTTAAATTTTAAATATTGTCAGCAAAATAATTAACATATTCTTAGGACTTCCTCCTTGTCATTCATTCCTATCACCCATACTTTAGATTCTCATAATGTAAGTCCTATGGAACTTTATAACTTTCTATTTTAAATTCCTTCATAAATAATTTAGATTCTCACAATCTAAATTTTCTGGTTTGAGTTTTAGGTTTTTCTCTAAGGCTAAAACTATCTTAGTTCACAGATATAATTGGTGCCGGTTATAAAAATGAACTTGATTTAACTTTTGTCACAGATATAAATAAATGACAAAATTTAAGAAAAACTATAAACTTCAAACTAAAGTCTATATCAAGAGTAGTGATACTTTTTTGCACTATTTTTAAGTCTCAACTATTTTAAAATTTTACAAGTTACGTTATAAAATTTTAAAACCAATAATAAATTATAAGTTACGTTAGAATTTATTTTCTGAAACCTGATTTTATCATAAGTTACATTATAATAAAATTTATCTAAGGTTCTTGCTAGTTTTATTTCAACACAAATAAAACAAGGTATATCGGGTGAAAAATACCTAACCTTAACTTGGGCCGCAAAATCTGCTTTGGGCTCCTCTATTTTTCTCTTGGGCTTTTCCTTTTTCTGATTGGGCCTTCTTCTTGGGCTTGTGTGTCCGGCTTAAGCCTCCTTGACTGCAAAAACCCCTCTCGGGCCTTGGCATTTGCTTGAAATGTTTCTCACAGAAATGTTGCGATGGTTTCTTACTTTTTCCCTTATCTGTCGGTGTTTTCCCCTATTCTGTGAACCCGTGTAACTATCCCTCTCAATCGTTGCCTTTCGATGAATCGATGGTTCGCTAAACCTAAAAAACCCCTTTCTGTTGCCTATTCCTAATCGGCGCTTTCGATATGTTGCTGGTTATGGTTTTTATGGTAGCGGTGGTGGTACTATGGTGGTGGTTGGCAACGATTCATTGTGGTTTGTGTCAGTGGGTTCTTTACTTACAGTTGTGGCATTAGTTCTGTGCATTCCTTCCACGGTGGTGCCTTCTGAAATCAGCTTCTTCCTTTCTGATTTCTTGCTGCCTTCGCTTCAGTATGATACTATGAATTCTAGGGTTTACTATGTCTATTGCTTGTATGTGCGATGGGGCTTACTGTTTTATGATAAATCTCATTGCTTTGAATTTGGTGCCTTTGCGCGGTTTTTTGGGTTTGCCTACTGTTGGGAATCTGATTTCAATTTCCAATTGAAATCTGGGAAATAATTTGATGAATTGGTACCGAGTTGTTTGCATAACAATTTCAATGTTCTACCGCTCTTGGTGTCGATGATGATTCCTCTTTGAATCACCTTCATTCGATGATTGCTGTTAATCTTGGTATATGATGAAATACGTATGGTTTGATTAAACTGTTGCTCTGATACCAAATGTTGAAAGGATCCGTATAAACTCCGATAAACTTTGCACAAAATCTTGAATAATCAAACTAACAATCTTTATTAATCAATCTGAATTTACACATTTACAATGTTGAATAAGGTTCCTATTTATACTAACCTAAGAGGTGCGAACGAAATGTTGAATAAGGTTCCTAACCGATCCATGAACTAAGCCTGTAATGCCCATAGATGGTGACACCAGAATACAAGCGTATTGAGCGCTACATTTGGGGACTCGACCCCCAAATTTAAGGGAATGTCACCGCCTCCAACCCGACCACAATCCAGAGCATCACCATCACCATTTACCACCCATGACCACATTCACTATATGCAAGTAGCTATAGTGGTGCGACTAGCTCAACTTCTTGCCATAAAGGCAAGAAGTGAAACAACAGGTTGAACTGCTTAGTGGTCTAAGAAAGCTTCAAAACTTGTTAAGCAAATAAGCTACAATCTTTTCACATATTGGGCAGGGGAAGTTGAAGTTCAACCGAGACAACCACAGCCACCGCGTGCACAAAGGCGAAGATGATCACTATATATTTAGTTGCATGTCGATAAAATAAGGAGCCGGAAGACTTAGCAAGCGGCTCCTCATTTTAACTAAGTGAAAAAGCAAAGTCTGATATGTTCATGTCCAAGGCATGGAGTAGCTTATGTTTCAATACATAAGGGCAAAGCCGCTCCTTGGGCAGGCTGAGCAGTTCACAAATATCTGTATGCTAGGAACGTATACAGATATCCTAGTTAAGTAGTTAGTAGTAATTATTGCGAGTGTTTATTTCCCAGTGGCTATCATACGTTCACAAATATAGGGCATTGCTATATGTACACGCCCCTTTGCTTAATTTTACTAATCACACACCTCTTTACTTACATGATTTATATGACGTGAAACTTAATGATTAAAAGTTAATCTCCTTTCACATCATGAAGGGGGTGTGATTAGCAATTGAGAGGGAATGCATATAGAATTGTCCATTTTATATTGCAAATAAAAATCATAATTTATAAAATTAGATATTTAAAATTATTATATATTATGTTTAAACAGAGTTCTCTAAACATTTTAATACATGAATAGATGTTACAGTTTCACTCATCCCGTCACAACGTACAGACAGTAAAACATTATGAGTTATCAATCATTTATTTCGTTAGATAATAGATAAAATTTTTAAGTATCATTTAAGTTTCTCTATTGAGCTTTTAGTAGTTGCAACTTTTTTAAGAAATTGAAGTTTTTAGTTTATATATATATATATATATATATATATATATATATATATATATATATATATATATATATATATATATATATATATATATATATATATATATATATATATATATATAGTTAAAGTAATTGTAGCTTTTAATATTAAATAACATAAAGTGACATTAATATTAATTTAAAATTGTAGACTATAACTATTATAAATGTAAAAAAGTAATTTTGTTACGCCAGAAGCTCAAACTCCTTTTGAAGCGACTTGTGCAAAAGTTTTAGGAGCTTTTATTTCCGAATCAAAAGTTCAAACTCGTATCAACCAAATACAACTTTGAGCTTAAACTTTCAAAATATCAAAAGTTAAAGCTACAAAAAACTCTTTGCCAAACATGCCCATATGCATGGCTTTGAGAAGTGACAATCAGATTGGCCAGAAATCCAGAGCATCACCATCAAGTAAACGAGCTCATAAATGACAGCGTTTAAAGTGATAGCCCTGCTGTTTTTAATGATCTGTTGATACAGACTATAGTCATGATTGATGGATTAATCATGATTGTTAGACTAGAAATGTAAAATATATATCAGTTATTGTATTGATTATTGAATTATAGAAAGTGCAAGGACCTAAATAGCACTTAATTAATTCCAAAGAGTTGTGTCAATTCGGAAAAGATACAACCTTTCATGAAAGGGTTCCTTAAAGAGTTGCAACCTTTCGTTCGCACCTCTTAGGTTAGTATAAATAGGAACCTTATTCAACATTGTAAATGTGTAAATTCAGATTGATTAATAAAGATTGTTAGTTTGATTATTCAAGATTTTGTGCAAAGTTTATCGGAGTTTATACGGATCCTTTCAACATTTGGTATCAGAGCAACAGTTTAATCAAACCATACGTATTTCATCATATACCAAGATTAACAGCAATCATCGAATGAAGGTGATTCAAAGAGGAATCATCATCGACACCAAGAGCGGTAGAACATTGAAATTGTTATGCAAACAACTCGGTACCAATTCATCAAATTATTTCCCAGATTTCAATTGGAAATTGAAATCAGATTCCCAACAGTAGGCAAACCCAAAAAACCGCGCAAAGGCACCAAATTCAAAGCAATGAGATTTATCATAAAACAGTAAGCCCCATCGCACATACAAGCAATAGACATAGTAAACCCTAGAATTCATAGTATCATACTGAAGCGAAGGCAGCAAGAAATCAGAAAGGAAGAAGCTGATTTCAGAAGGCACCACCGTGGAAGGAATGCACAGAACTAATGCCACAACTGTAAGTAAAGAACCCACTGACACAAACCACAATGAATGAAGCAATTATCATATAGAATTAAACCATTTATAGGTAGGAGTGGGGTAGGTTGAGGGTGAGGTGGGGTAAATAGGGTAGGGTAATGGTGTAGGGGTAGGGTGGGTAGGTTGAGGGGTAAGGTGGGTGGGGATGGGTAGATTTGAGGGGTAGGGTAGGGGTGAGGTGGGTAGGTTTGAGGGGTAGGGGTGGGAAGAGATAGGGGTGAGGTGGGGTGGGTAGGTTTGATGGGTTAGTGTAGGGGTGGGGTAGAGTGGGATAGGGTAAGTATGGGAGTGAGGTGGGTAGGGTTAAGGGTGGAGATGGACATGGGGTGGTATAAGTAAGTTAAGGGTAGTTAGGGTAGGGTGAGATTAGGTGGTTGAGGGTAGGGTATGTTTAGGGTGGGGGTGGGTGAGGTAGGGTAGGGGTAGGGGGTTTAGGATAGGGTAGGGGTAGGGTAGGGGGTTTAGGATAGGGTAGGGGTAGGGTGCGTGAGGTAAGGTATGGGGTAAAGGTATGGGTGGGGTGGGAGAGACGTGTATTTTTTTTGATGTGATAAGTGGTGATAAGTAGCATAACAAAGTCTTATCCTGATAAGACATGATAAAAGAATTTTGACTCCTATGT
Source organism: Centrapalus pauciflorus (assembly GCA_020465985.1). Taxonomy (NCBI): domain Eukaryota; kingdom Viridiplantae; phylum Streptophyta; class Magnoliopsida; order Asterales; family Asteraceae; genus Centrapalus; species Centrapalus pauciflorus. Next base: position 57,907 of record JAANYP010005593.1, read on the forward strand.
CTTCTGCATATCAAACGCACTTATCAGTATTTCCTCTTACCGAATAAGAGGTTATCTCTGATAAGAGCCTGATAAGTGGCTATCAAACACCCTCTTATTCTCTTTAACATTGTGCCTGGGTATATGACCATTGCAGAGTTGCAGCTAGTGCTCCTCCAAGTCGAGTTTTGATGGTAAAAATGCTGATACAATCATTTGGATGGAGGGAATGTCAATTAGGAACATTTTACCATGTTGATCTTGTAACGTTTATGATCTTTCATGAGTTCTAATATATCGATTGTACCTGTATATTAGCGTTATAAAGAGAACTACACGATGTAATTTATTTGCAGAATCACACTTGAGATATCTGTGGCTCATTTCTGGGGCTAAATTTTCAGAATTTGCACATTGTGTCCATGATACACGTCATTAGAGCAATTATGCGCAAATTTTGATTTTTGTATGAAAGCTTTGACTCAAAAAAAGGGTTTGTCATTTATTAAAAAATACCGCGAACAAACACAGACGAAAGTAATGCCAACCATCATTCTAATTGGTTGTGTTTTGGCAGAAATTTGCTAAAAGGCAAGAAGGTAAACTGGAGAATTCGTTGAATTGGATCGAAAGTGAATTGCTAGGTTCGTGTGGACTGTATTGTACACGAACGCATGCGTTACAGGGTCTTCAATAAATTATGGGTAAAAAATTTCATTGAAAATAATTAACTTCGAAGTTCAAAATTATGATGGTGTTTGGTTTTGCGTTATAAATGAGATTATTAACTTATTACATTACAATAACGCAAATAATTGATTTAAGGTGTTTGGATTGCATACCTTAATAAGTGATTATTTGCGTTTAGAATTAGGGAAAATTGCGCAAAAAACCTCTAAGTTTGATCATTTTTGCGATTAAAGCCCCCAATCATTTTTCATTGCACAAAAAACCTCCAACCGGTTAAAACTTTGTAAATTTGGGTTTTTCTCAAAAAATCTGACTTGCAACCGGCTAAACCGGTTGCAACTTGATGACGTGTAAAATTTTTAAATAGATTTTCCGTGAAAAAAAACCCAACTTGTTTAGTTTTTTCAATGAAAACCTCAAATCAATTTTCATTTGATAAAAAACCTCCAATCAAAAAAGAAAATTAAAATTGAGTATTCACTTATTGCATTTTGATGACGTTGATATTTATTAAACAAACAAAGAATTTGTTTCCGAATGAAATCTCCACCCTTTAGGCTCTAACGAACCTTACTGCTCTGGCTGATCATATTCAGAAGTTGAAATGGAACATAAATAAACGAAATTGAACATAAAACTGAACCTAAAAATGCAACTCGTGATTACAAAATGAAATCGATTCCATCGGCACAATTGAAGTTAAAATTCAAGATTAAACGGCAAAAGTTAATCGAACATATATACATAAAATAAACATCACTTAACATAAAGAGATGATAGAATAATCGGAGTTGCCAGAGGTAGAGGAGAAGAGAAACGGGAAATATGATTGTTGGTTAGAGGTGAGAAAAAAAATAGTTAAGGGTTTTAATCGAAAAAAGTCACCACTTTGGGGTTTTTATGCAAATATTCAGTTTAAGAATTATACATATAGTGCCACGTAGGCACCACGTAAGTCGGGTTTGCCATGTGGACGCCACGTGTGTGCCATGTAAGCATAACAACCTATTATAACAGGTAACGTCCTAATTTCAAAAGGTTTTACCGGTTAGAGGTTTTTCGTGCAACAAAAAATGATTAGGAGTTTTAATCACAAAAATGGTCCAACTTTAGGGTTTTTTGCGCAAATTTCCCTTAGAATTATTCCTACCACATTTTTTCATAAGTTTAAAAATGTAGTTTATTTACTTAATAAGTGATTATTTGGTCATTTTACAAGTTAAAACGCAAATCCAAACACTTTAAAAATTAATTATTTGATAATTATGATAGCAAACAGTAGAAGCTAAACCAAACACTACATTTCCGGCAACACTTTTTGTTACATCTATTATCTGATTATTAGTTTCCAAAACACTACAACACTTTTTCAAACGCAAATCCAAACACTCTCTGACACTCTAGTCCTTGCAGCAGCTGATAAATAACACAAAAACTACAAGCAAATTCCATTGCAAGTAATTAACAAAGAGATTGTATCCCACAAACTGTGCTGTCGATGCCTTTAGTACAAGAAGGAACAAGAACACCCGAAATCACTCTTTGTTCCCCCGTAACTGGATCATATAATCTGTCAAAACTCAAAACTCAAAACTCAAAACTACTTGAGACGGTATCAGCTGTACATTAATTTAACGACAATGAACATCATAAAAATGCGCTAAATCTACCAGCGTATGGAGATAAACGAAAAATATGGACCAAAAAGGGAGACAATATCAGAGAAGAGGTTCGGAAAGCTCCATCTCATTAGAACTATTTTGATGTGTGTCTAGCAGACGGGGTCCTACAGCTTCCAAACCAAGCCATTGCCAAGGCCAGCATATGTATCTCGGCCTGTTTCCGTTGCTTGAGCTTTTCCGTGTATCAAGTTGTTCAAGTTGACGAGTCAGCTCTTCCATCCTCTCCCTCAAACGAGCAGCCCTCGTGTCTGCTAATTTCAACGACGTCTCAGCAGCGTCTCTAGCAGCCATGGCAGCAGCTGCTGTTTCTTCTTTGAATTTTAGTTTCTTCTCTGACTCAATCAGACCCTGCTTTGCTTCTTCAAGTTCCTGACGTATGGTAGATAACTGCAGGCATAGTAGCAGACCAGTTAATCAACATCCGTGTGGATGACTGGCACATGAAACAGTAAACAAACAAACGAAAATTTGAACACGAGCAGTTGGGCATATGTGGTTCGGTCCAAGTATGACCTATGTCCACGGTCGCACTAGCGAATCGGTTGATTAATTCCGAATTAGGGTTACATATGAAGCAAGTGTATTCATATGCGGTTCTGGACAACTCCTGCTTCATGTTCCTTTATTGCAAAACTACATTAATGAATTGATTTATAAAAATTCCAGTTGAGAAATCGATCGCTTTCATGTGGAGACGAATAGTTCTTCACAATTTTCAGGGTTCGCAGAATTCATGAAGAAACAATCGGCTTTTAACGAGATGATGAGTCGCTAAATGGGTCGAATAGCCGAATCGCTCACAAGACGAGAGGAGGGGAAGCTTCCGAGTAACACGGTTCTTAACCCTTCGCACGCACACCGCAAAGAGAAAAGGCATGAGGTGAATGAAGTTTCTAAGGTGACCACCTTGAGGAGTGGTAGAGAAGTAGACAATAAGATCGAGATGCCAAAGGAACAAGAAATAGAAGAAGATACCGACACTGAAGTCGTGTACGAAGAGACAAAGGATCCTAAAAAGAAGGAAGGTTCTAAGAAAATTAATTTCAAGGAACCGATCAAGGCAGATATCCCAACTTCCAAAGTTGGGAGGCGGTTAAGGATAAGGACACCACAGCTCCACCTAATTACCCCGCTGCTCTAGAAAATCTGCAATCATCTCCATATGGCAAGAGAGGTCCACAACCCGAGGATTTGTGGGATGTGTTCAATCAAGTCAAGATCAATATCCCATTGGTCAAGGTTATTCAACAAATACCCTCTTATGCCAAATTTCTAAAAGATCTATGCACACAGAAAAGAAAGTTCAAGATCTCACTTCCCAAGTTAGACGAAGATTACAATAATTAATCGATATTTATCTATATTTTATATGTTTACTAGTATCACTCATAAACTAAATTAAACCATCAATCTTACACTATCTATAGTTATTTATATATTTAATTAAAAGATTATTTTATATGTTTATAAATTTATTATTTATGTCATTACACAAAAACTATTAAATATCATTTGAAATGTTATTGCAATAAAGTATATAAATATAATGTTATATTTATACAAAAATATCAATTTATAGCAATTAAAAAACATATAAATTTATAAATAAAGAATCAAAAAAGATAGACATTATTCATGTCTATTAATAAAAGTAATAGTTCTATTCTTATATATTTTTATAAGTAATTAATATTTGTATGTTTTTATATTTACTTTATATCATTTATCTAAATAGTTATAAAAGTCTCTCAAAATGTATTGTAAGTGCCTACTATAATCTTCTATATTATTTTTATTAAAAATTGATTATTAGCCACGTATATGATAATAATTTATTATAGTGATAGCCCTGCTGTTTTTAATGATCTGTTGATACAGACTATAGTCATGATTGATGGATTAATCATGATTGTTAGACTAGAAATGTAAAATATATATCAGTTATTGTATTGATTATTGAATTATAGAAAGTGCAAGGACCTAAATAGCACTTAATTAATTCCAAAGAGTTGTGTCAATTCGGAAAAGATACAACCTTTCATGAAAGGGTTCCTTAAAGAGTTGCAACCTTTCGTTCGCACCTCTTAGGTTAGTATAAATAGGAACCTTATTCAACATTGTAAATGTGTAAATTCAGATTGATTAATAAAGATTGTTAGTTTGATTATTCAAGATTTTGTGCAAAGTTTATCGGAGTTTATACGGATCCTTTCAACATTTGGTATCAGAGCAACAGTTTAATCAAACCATACGTATTTCATCATATACCAAGATTAACAGCAATCATCGAATGAAGGTGATTCAAAGAGGAATCATCATCGACACCAAGAGCGGTAGAACATTGAAATTGTTATGCAAACAACTCGGTACCAATTCATCAAATTATTTCCCAGATTTCAATTGGAAATTGAAATCAGATTCCCAACAGTAGGCAAACCCAAAAAACCGCGCAAAGGCACCAAATTCAAAGCAATGAGATTTATCATAAAACAGTAAGCCCCATCGCACATACAAGCAATAGACATAGTAAACCCTAGAATTCATAGTATCATACTGAAGCGAAGGCAGCAAGAAATCAGAAAGGAAGAAGCTGATTTCAGAAGGCACCACCGTGGAAGGAATGCACAGAACTAATGCCACAACTGTAAGTAAAGAACCCACTGACACAAACCACAATGAATCGTTGCCAACCACCACCATAGTACCACCACCGCTACCATAAAAACCATAACCAGCAACATATCGAAAGCGCCGATTAGGAATAGGCAACAGAAAGGGATTTTTTAGGTTTAGCGAACCATCGATTCATCGAAAGGCAACGATTGAGAGGGATAGTTACACGGGTTCACAGAATAGGGGAAAACACCGACAGATAAGGGAAAAAGTAAGAAACCATCGCAACATTTCTGTGAGAAACATTTCAAGCAAATGCCAAGGCCCGAGAGGGGTTTTTGCAGTCAAGGAGGCTTAAGCCGGACACACAAGCCCAAGAAGAAGGCCCAATCATAAAAAGGAAAAGCCCAAGAGAAAAATAGAGGAGCCCAAAGCAGATTTTGCGGCCCAAGTTAAGGTTAGGTATTTCTCACCCGATATACCTTGTTTTATTTGTGTTGAAATAAAACTAGCAAGAACCTTAGATAAATTTTATTATAATGTAACTTATGATAAAATCAGGTTTTAGAAAATAAATTCTAACGTAACTTATAATTTATTATTGGTTTTAAAATTTTATAACGTAACTTGTAAAATTTTAAAATAGTTGAGACTTAAAAATAGTGCAAAAAAGTATCACTACTCTTGATATAGACTTTAGTTTGAAGTTTATAGTTTTTCTTAAATTTTGTCATTTATTTATATCTGTGACAAAAGTTAAATCAAGTTCATTTTTATAACCGGCACCAATTATATCTGTGAACTAAGATAGTTTTAGCCTTAGAGAAAAACCTAAAACTCAAACCAGAAAATTTAGATTGTGAGAATCTAATTTATTTATGAAGGAATTTATAATAGAAAGTTATAAAGTTCCATAGGACTTACATTATGAGAATCTAAAGTATGGGTGATAGGAATGAATGACAAGGAGGAAGTCCTAAGAATAATGTAAAGGAGATAGGGATAGTATCTCACTTTCGGTTCCACAGCGGTCCTGAGCAATGCAAGTAATAAAGGAACATGAAGCAGGAGTTGTCCAGATTCAGCAGTGTCTATCATACGTTCCTAACATACAATTAAGTAATCAAGTAATAGGCAGCAACAGATGTTTCCATACATGTCAGTAACAATCACCAATAAGTACCGAAACATGTGCAAGTATGTAATGCAATCTGTCACTCACAGCGGTCCTGAGCAATGCAAGTAATCAATGATCATGCAACAACAGTTGTCCAGTTTCAACAATGTCTATCATACGTTCCTAGCATACAATTAAGTAATCAAGGAACATGCAGCAGTTGTCCAGTTTCAGCAGTGTCTATCATACGTTCCTAGAATACAATTAAGTAATCAAGGATCATGCAGCAACAGATGTTTCCATACAAGTCAGTAACAATCACAAATAAGTACCGAAACATATGCAAGTAAGTAATGCAATGTAGTGGGTTTTTTTCCTTCTAATATGCAAATATGTGTGTTCGTGGATCATTCACTAGAGCAGTAAACCTGGTGTAGGTTTCAGTGAGAGTCTCCTTTGGTTTAGCAAAGAAGAGTTCATACTGTCTAACAAGATTGTTGATCTTGTTGTCCAGTGTGATTGTGGGTCCATCATAGACGGTACACAAAGTATCCCACATCTCCTTTGCTGTCTTCATTTTCTCAACCTGCTTGAACACATCATCAGGGAGAGAAATGACCAGGTTGTTTCTGGCCTTTGCATCCAGAGCCACCAATCTCTTGTCTTCATCAGACTATTGAGCTTTAGCTTTCTCAAAGGTCCTGATTTCAGGAGCAGCTCCTTCAACCTGAATTCTATGTAGGTGTTGATCAGATTTTGCCCATGAAGCAAGTGTATTCATATGCGGAAACGCCATCTTATCGTTGAAATTCAGGTTACCGTCGACCGACAGTTTCTCCATTTCATCCTCTTCCATATCATATTCATAAATCGCATCTTTCGACATCTTGAAAATTAAAAACCTACCGTTTCTTGTCGTGAACACCGGAACCAATCCTGTTATGTCATAATCCATATTGATCGTACACCTTTTTACCCAATCGTACTCTTGATCGCTGTTCTTCAACGTCCATAACTGAATCCGGTAAACAGTCATTTGCGCAACGAAATTCAACAAACCTCCGTTTTCTATAAGCCTGTCGTTCGTACCACTGCTATTAACCGGCAGTTCCGTTCTAACAAACTTCTCATCGTCTATGTCCATCGACACAAGGTAATTTACGTTATGAGTTCCTGGAAGCCAATACAAGACCCCAGAAACGGCAACCACTTTGTGATAGAAGTCTCGAAAAAGTCCAAAACACGGTACGTTGCATCCCCTCCATAACATCGTTACTAAGCTCAGTATCTCGCAGTCTATATGACGCGACTCGTCTCGGAATATGTGTACAGCTTTATATTCTCGTCGATGACTGCTGTATACAAACCCGTATGACTCCTCACGATGTGAAACAATCGTTCCTGATTTCAGCGAAAGAAGCTTTCGAGTTGTTGGGTTCAAGACTAATAAAGCTCCTGTCTTGTTGGTAGCCAGAACTAAACCATCACATGATGCTAAAATATCACCAAACCCGCAAATCTTTGGATCGATAATCTTACTATTTCCATCTTTGATCTCCATTAAACATATTTGAAGTTTCCTAGGATTAGACGACGTTGGCTCAAAGAGGGTGAACTGACCGTTCATGGTATCGATAGAAAACGTATCAGGCTGCGATTCTCAGAAATGTTTCACAAACGTGAGAAGCGTCTCACACCGACTTTTGTGAGCTTCGACAAAGTTCGGACTATGAATAAGCCTACGCCATGCTTTGCATACGACACTAAGCCTTATGAGGTCTTTTGCAGGAAGCAAAAGAAGAATCTTGAAGATCAAGTCATACGGAAGAAGCGAGACCTCAGTCGCACAACGCTTTTCTGGTAAACCGCTCATTCTGCACTTTCTTCAACGGTAAACACTCCTAACGATTACGTCAAATGAAAACCCTCGATCTCTCTTATATTTTCTCACCAAATATCTGAAAATTGAAACAAGAGATTTTGAATCTAACGCAACGGTAACTAAGATACGCAACACGTAACCTTTCGTTGTAATCTCCGGCTTCGGAGTAACCATGAAATGAGTTTCATGCAAAACAGTTCTTTCTGATAGAATGGCAAGATTTACACATTAGACCAAACGGATTTGACTCGTAAGATCAACAACAGAACTAGAAAATCTATTTAGGGACTAGATTTACTAGCTGATAAACATACTTATTTCGGATCGAAACTTCTATATTTTCAGATAATTTTATGAGGGTGTTTGGATTTGCGTTTGAAAAAATACTGTAGCGTTTTGGAAACTAATAATCAGATAATAGTTGTAACAAAAAGTGCTGCAGGAAATGTAGTGTTTGGTTTAGCTTCTACTGTTTGCTATCATAATTATCAAATAATCAGTTTTTAAAGTGTTTGGATTTGCGATTTTACTTGTAAAATGACCAAATAATCACTTATTAAGCAAATAAGCTACATTTTTTAACTTATGAAAAATTGTGGTAAGATTAACGCTAAATGCAAATAATCACTTTAAAATAATTATTTGCGTTATTGATAACGTAATAAGTTGATAATCTGGTAATAACGCAAAACCAAACACCTCTGTATCAAACTTTCAAACCTTTTTTGCTTATAGAAATTAGCATACTGGAGACCATAACACACACACACACACAAACTGGATTTTCAAGATTCAACAATTGTAAGCTCAATCAAAACTAGAAACAAAACACTAAATTTTCCACACACACTAGATTTGATTCGATTCACATAAATTCAATCGAACATAATCTATTCCTCAAGAATTTTACCATCAAATGATCAATAAACATTCTAAATCCTCTTTCCTGATTTCTGAATTGAAAAACAACGAAACCACAAAATCAACACTCATCAATAGCATAAAATTCCACCGATCGATCACTCCGATGATACAAGTCTACGAAAGTGAGCATCAACTTATACAATCGCAATCAAAACCACATGATGATGATGATCAAAAGCGAGTATCAATTAACGATTATGAAATGTAAACACGAAGATTTATGAAATCAATTGAAGAATCGGAAGAAGCGATCATACCTTGTTGAGTTGTGGCATGAAGTATAAGCGAAAAGCAAATTGATCGGGGGAATATGAATGAATATTCCAAATGAAGCCGATTGTGGATTTGGATTTTGGATTTTTGATGATTACGACCAACACTCTCAAGAGATTTCTAGGGTTAGGTTAATGTTCCTGGTTTTGGGGACTTGTTGATTTCTTGTCCCCATGAATCAATCCAGATCACTAGTAGAGTAGCAGGGATTAAGACATTAGTAGGTACACTAGAATTGCACAATTGATCTTCAAACTTTTTTTCATAACAACAAACTTTATTTTTTTATTTTAGGTAATTAACTTTTTATAATTTATGAACACCATCTTTCATTCTTTTTCTTATATTAGGTAATCAACTTTAGCACCTAGATTAGGTAAAATCACACAATAATACAATATCAACGTACTTTTCAAAGTGTATCGATATTAGGGGTGCAAATGAGACGTGACAAATCGTGAGCTACTCGGGATCGACTCGTAAAAAACTCGAAATCGACTCGCAGTTAATAGATATTTAAAAAATTTTGTTGATAACATTTGCAACATTTAACCAACTCTTTCTCTCTTTACTCTCACGCTCTCTCACTCTCTCTCTCGGCTTTATCTCTTTAAAAAATGAAGACCAAGATTTAGTTGGATTTAAGCTACTAAATTCTGGAATTCAGTAGTTTGAAAAGAACTAATACTATTACAACGATCAATTTGAGGTAAGAATCACTCAAATTAATGAATTTATAGGGTTTTGGGTTCGGTTTTGGAATGAACCGAATGAATAAGATTCATGCTTGATTTATAATTGCATGTCGTATTTATCAGTTTGGAAAGCTTAATCGAGGGATATACAAGCTTCAAACAAAATTTCAACTTCAGATTCAACCTCTAGGTAAGGTTTTGATTCTTAACTATGTGTGTTCTTAAGTCGTGATGAACACAACTCTAAATCGATTCAAAATGATAAAATCATGTTTGATATCATACATCGACTGATATATGTTATATATGAGTGTTAAAGTATTTATATGTGACTAAATGCATAAAATCGATCTAAAACGAATTTAGTTGAAATATGTCAAAATTCTAAGCAATAAAGTGCTGAACTTCGGATCATATGAGATCCAAGCTTTGGGTTCAGTGGAATCATTTGGAAATCTAAGTATCAACTTCGGATTGCGCATCTTTGAATCAATTGCGAACTTCAGATGAGTAGCTATCCGAAATTCAAATATGTATAACTTCGAAACAAATTATTAATCAATTATGTTTTGAATCTCGGATCAGGGGTCATCTGAACTTCAAATGAGACCCATGTGAACTTCAGACTCAAAGGGATCCTAAGTTGGACATTTTGATTGGGAATTTTCACAGAAATTATGTAATTAAATAAACACTAATATTGGGCTATATAAATTATATAACATGTCATTGAAGAGTTATTTAAAACACATTGATACAAAGAAAAGTGACTAAAGTCCGGATTGAGTACTAAATGTGAAAAAAAAGTTCATAGCATGATGTGTATAAAAGTTCATAGCATTTGAAATTTTTTTTTTTGATAAAATAAACCTTTCCAATAAAAAGTTCGTATTTGAAAGTTTAAGTACTAAATCTGCTAAAAAAATGTTCATAGCATAACGTGTAGAAATTTAAAAAACTATATGTTAAAAAATAAAGAAAAAACCTTTTACTAAATTATTTGTTATTAGGGTAGGTTCTTTTTTTTTTAAATGATTCTTTATTTGTCTGTGTGATGCTGATTTTTTGAAAGTACAAAAACTTTATATAGGTTTAGCATCAGGGATATTTGTGTAAAAAAACATTAAAGTTGGACAAGTTTTGTGATTAGAACCCCCAATCCTTTTCATTGCAAAAAAAAAACCCCAGCCGACAAAGTCTCACGGAATTGGGATATTACCGGTTGTAACCAATTGAAAGTCATAAACCACCATCGACAAGTTATCAGTGACCACTGAAATTTTGTCGAGAAAGTGATTTCCAACAAAAAAAAATACAAATTTGAACCAAAAAAATTAACAAGTAAATGTGAATTTGAATCATAAAACACAGACAAGTGAGTTCGCTGGAAAGATGGTTCGTCAGAGACGAATGTTAGTTAGCATCTTGCAACCGGTTCATCAGGTTACATGTCATATTTTTTGAAAAACACCTAATTTTAATAAGTTTTAGTCAGATGGAGATTTTAATGCAATGAAAATATTTAGGGGTTTGAATCACAAAATGGTACATGATAGAGTGTTTTGCACAAATATGAAACAAAACTAGAGGGGACAGGTGAAAGACCTACCCATGTGGCTAAAGCTCCAGAAACCTTCAAGGGGAGTTTAGCAGAGTGGGTCATTGAGCTATCTGCGGAATAACTTCGGATACTTCTGCCTAATCTCGTCTTCTCGTTCCCAAGTTTGCGCAGATCCCTTATGGTATTTCCATTGGACTAACACCATTGGAATTTCCTTGCTGCGCAATTTCGAAACCTTATGATCGATTATACGCTCGGGCTCTTCTTCGTATCGCAACTGCTCATCTATTTGCACGTCTTTCCAAGGAATCACAGCTTCAGCGTCAGCTAAACACTTTCGAAGATTACTCACATGAAATACATCATGAATCCCAGTCATTTCGGCAGGCAACTTCAATCTGTAGGCCTGCAATCCTACACGCTCGAGAATTTCAAAAGGACCCACAAATAGCTCAATGACCCACTCTGCTAGGAACTAAGCGGTTCTCATAAGGCCATACTTAAAGTGCGTTTCCGCATATTAATCGGGCCAGTTGTTTTTATTTGTTTAGCAGTGAAAAATAGTCCATTAATTGCCATCTAATTAGTTATTTTTTATTTTAGTGTGGTGTTTGAACATTTTTTTAACAGCAAAAATATACTTTATTAAACTAGCGAGAGGTTAGGAAAAAGACTGAAAAGCAAGGAGCACACAAAGAACCCAAAAAAGAAGACGCCCACACATGGGATTTTAATCCTATCCTTCCAATCTAACGAAATAATTAATTGATGATTTATGTTGAATCCAATTGAAACCTAGAACTTGAAGATTGTAATTTAAACTTTAAGCCGAATCAACTTTATCTCAAAACATTTCACATTTTGTAGCGTTTAAGATTGAACCTTTTTATTGTGATTATGATTTTGTTTACTCATATATGTCACGTTATTGATGTTAAGGATTAAATAATTATAGAACTTTTGGCTTAAAAGTATATATGTGTTGTCTCAACGGGAAAGTTGTGTATGTACTCAAATCTCACTTGAATATTTTACACATACACACATATATGATTTAGGTTCAAGTGAGTATCACCTATTACGCAGCGCACCAGAAGTTACTACTTTTAAATATATTTTTTTTGAATTTTTTTTCCATAAACTGTTTTAATTAACAATACACAGATGATATATAAATTTCATGCACATTCACACATTCTAAGTGTATTAAATCATGCATCATATATATATACATATATATATATATATATATATATATATATATATATATATATATATATATATATATATATATATATATATATATATAGTTCAAGAGTGTATTACTCAATATGCAGCACCCCAGAAGGTACCACCCTTAAAAAAACTGTTTAATTTTTTTTTCATAAACATGAATTAATTAACATTATAAGATGCTACGTAAATTTCACATACATTGACATATCCTAGCTCCTTAAAAATGATGTGAACGTACAATTACATAAATTTGCATATATATAAACGTGCATTTATGTGATGCATGATTTCATGCACTTAGAATGTGTGAATGTGCGTGACTTTTATATATCATCTTTGTAATATTAATTAAAACATGTATGAAAAAAAATTTTCAATTTTTTTACGAGTGGTACCTTCTGTTGCGCTGCACAATGAGTGGTGCTTATTTGAACCTATACACACACACACACATACACACAGACACATATAGATATACATATACATACATACATCTCACACACACACACACACACACACACACACACACACACATATATATATATATATATATGTATGTATATGGTGCGACTAAAATGAGTATGGTTTTTCCTTGATAGTTGTCAAAAAGGTTAACATCATTTTTTATCATTCAACTTTCAGTTTTGTCGTATTTAACCACTAAACTATTTTGTTTACGCATTTAGCAAATAACTTTTTTTGTGTATACATTTAACCACTAAGCTATATTTGTACATGTTTTGACACTGAATATTATACATATTTGGCCACTAAATTATCATCTTTTGTACATATTTGACGATTAAAGTATCATCTTTTGTACTCGTTTAACCATTACTTTTAATCCTTTTTTTAAAATAAATTAATAAACTAAAATTTAATGATTAAATAAGTAAAAAAAATAGTTTAACGATTGAATAAGACATATCTAAAAGTTGAATAATAAAAATGACATTAATCCTTAACACGTTCCATGATCAATAGTTTAGAATAACAAATAATGAAGTGAATGTGACATTGAAGATAAAAGTAGCAGCAGCTAGGTACGACAAAGACCCAAAATGAAGGCTTTAATGATGTAAGGATAATTAATTAATCATAAACTTAAATAAGCTGTAAAAGCTAAGAGACCTGCTTACTGTTTTTAAGTAGAATGAATGTAGTAAAAAGAAGAGAAAAGTGCAAAAAGCTGATTCGAATCTTTGTCTCTAACAAACGAAAGCATTCTCTCTCTCTCTCTCTCTCTCTCTCTCTCTCTCTCTCTCTCTATATATATATATATATATATATATATATATAGAATATGATTCGAGAGAGTACCACCAATTATGCAGCGCACCAGAAGGTAACACCTTTAAAAAAAAAATTTTAAATTGTTTTCATAAACATGTTTTAATTAACATTATTAATTGTTGCAGTTTTTAAATTAAAAACGGTTAATTAGTTAACCGAATAACCGAACCGAAAAACCGGTTAACCGAATATTTCAGTTTAGGTTCACAAAATCCTCGAACCGGCATGTCCGGTTAACCATCCGAAACTCGTTTTTGGTTCGGTTAACATTCCATGAACAGTCCTAGTCGACATGTTTGAGCTGTTTGCTTGAATGGACCAAAATTTCCACCTAGAATATTGCATATTTTTACTTTTTAAATATATAAAATAATACATAGTTAGCTAAATTGCAAAGTTAAATCTGAAATTTATTAGATCAAGCAAAAATATTGTTTTTTATTTATAGGAGTTAAATTAGTTAGTAATTAATAATAATTATACTTAAAATAATTAGATAACTAATTAAATAGATTATATATGGAAATTTAGGCGGGAACTTTTTTTTGGTTAAATGAGAAAGCGACATATGACACTAAACATTTTATTTTATTAATATATATAGACAGATAGATGATTGGCATTACATAACCGTGGTTGCGAACTTGCGATTAATTGATCAGTCTAACACTAGGTTTTGTTTGTTTTTACAATAAGTTCTTTTAAAGCACTTATATCTTCACGTGGAACTGTTTCTATCTGCATGCCAAAAGCATGGTGTTCAAAAGTTTCCTAAACAACAGCAGGTAAGAGGAAACCAGAGAAACAAGAACCAGAAATTGACAGAAAAGTCTGGTGTTCCAATTCAAACTGTCAAAAGAAGCTTTCACTGTGGAAGGAAGAATCACTTAGCCAAGGATTGTTTTTACAAACCAGCTGTTGCAAAACAGACTGTGCATCACACAAAATCAAATCCTAAACAGGCAAAGCACTCAAAAGTGAAACCTTCCACAGCAGCTCCAAAGAGAACAGTTGATCACAGATTCTCAAAAGTTAATAAAAAACAGTCCACATCAAAAACAAGTTTTGGCAAAGCCTAAATCAAGTTTTAAACAAATATGGTGTGTCAAGGACAAATCTGTTGATCAAAGTGCTAATGCAAAAGATCAGATTGCTAAGTCAAAATCTGATGCTGTTAGTGCAAAAACTGAAACTGTTAGCACTACAAACACAGCTCAAGCTGCTGGGCATCAAACTGGAGCTGCTAGTGAATCATCTGAGACTGTCAGAAGAAAAGATGATCAAAATAATTGGATACCTCATATTATCACTAAATACTCTCCAAAGACTCCATCAGTAGACTGGTGAGGACTGACCCGGAAGGGGAGGTCTTCACAGAGTGTGTGTTTGTGGAGCTCCAGCAAAGAAGTGAAGCCAAGACAGAAATTGGGTGCTGAGAATTGATGTTCTTTCTTCTTCTTTGAGTTCTTGAAGCTTCAAGTTAAGGATTAGGGGTTTTGGTAGCTAAACCTTGATGTATATATGTGTTATATTGAGGATTTTGGCTCCTGTAGTGTGTGGGTTTGTTATATATGAGTTTTGTGTACCTTTTGGTTGCTGGAGTCGAGAATTGGGGTTTGAATCCCCTGGTTCAGCCATGGAAATCGCAGGTCAAGGTGCAGAGTACCGCTTGGTCGCGGCGCGACCCTCAGAGGCCTAGCGGCGCGAGCCGCAGCCTGCTGGGGAAGTTCCGGCTTGAGTCTTATAAAGGGGCTTGGAGTCGTTATTGGTTTGGGTTCCTTCGGGTTAATATTGGGTCGAGTTTAATTGAGTTTTGGGTTTCGGTGGGAGTCTCGCGAAGGGACTTGGGAGTCGGTTAGTTGTTTGGGAGATGTTTCGGGTTGTTTCGGTTGCGATAATTATGTTCGGAATTGTGTTATTCGCTTATTGAGATTAGCATTGATATGGTTGGGTCCGTGGTGTACAGGTTCTAGCCGATCGCACGTCGAGCCGCAATAGAATTCAGAGTTCAGTTGCTTTTGGGTAATCGATGAGTACTTGAGTTCTTTCCAAATGCACGTGCATTCTTTCGAGTCATCTATGTGATTGTGGTATATGTGTATGAGATTGTATTGTAGCGCGCAGGTATGAATTCTCTACCCTATACGTGCTATACGTGTTTGAGTTGCAGGTGTCCGCGATACGTGACCGCGCAGGCTGACTATCCCTAACCAGTCATGAAGTTTGAGACTGTATATATACAGTGGTGTTTATCGCCAGTTTGCTCATGTGCCTATTGTGAGCTAACCGCTGCTGTGTGCGGCCTGTTAGCTGTGGAACGACGTCCCCTTTTGAGCAGAGATATGTGTAGTGAAATGAGTTGTGATAAATGTGTTAAGCTTTGTGTTGTGTATATTATGTGTTGTTATCTGTAGAGTCTAACCCTCGCGTACTCACGAGCTTTCCAGCTTATGTTTTTGAGTCCTATGGTCTCAGATAGTCATACCGTGGGGTCTCAGCCGCAGCAGCCGCCGAAGTAGGGACCGGGGCAGATCAGAGTTCGTGTGGATGTTTGTTATCTTCTGATATTAGATATTGAGGACTGATGTTTGTGTTTTGTAACTGATCCTTGTATGTTAGCTGCCAGTGGTAATGTATGAGAGTTAGTGACCAGCATGTGGCATGACGTATGCGACTTTGTATTAAAGTTTTAATTAACAATGTTTTTAGTTAAACCTATGACATGTGCATTATGAGATGATTGCGTTGTTGCCACTTATGATTGTTTATTGACGTGACATTTGTGCGAGAAATGTGGGTGTTATACAATGTATGAAATTCTTTCTATTTAGGTTTGCTTTCAAAATTAGTCAATCAAGTTTAACTAAATGCTCATTTTGTCCTTATTTATATTTACATTTTTTTCTCTTCTGATAACAACTATGAATTAAAATAAGCAAATAGATATAAAAATGTAATAAAAATTTTAATATTATTAATTAATTATACCTTTATACATTATTCATAGTATTCAACGACGTCGTTGCATTAACCTTTTTGCAAATTACTGTTCATAGCAGGGAGTTTACTCCCTGTGACGTTTCCCTATTGTGATTGTTGTATACTTGTACACCCTTCTCATCCAAAGAGTTTCCAATAAGTTGCTTGCTGTGGGCCTGTATGAGTCTTCTCCAAAAACATATTTAAACAAAAAAGGACAGATATTTAAAAACGGGTAATTTTATATGCACATTGTTCAATTGCTAAGCACTCACCTCTTCTTAATGTGAGAGAAGATTAACTTTTAATCATTGAGTGTCACATCATTAACAAAAATAATGTGAGTAGGGGGTGTGTGATTAATAAAAATTAAGGAAATGAGTGTACATAGCAATGCCCTTAAAAACGAAACCATAACTTGAAATTTCAAACCATTTATACTTCAATTGTTAAGTAAATAAAGACACAAATACTGACATCTTAAGCAAAATCTAAAACCCAGAAACTAGGTTAGACATATACTAAATGCTCAAAAAACTAAAACAATATCCGAGATTTATAAAGAATTTAAAATTTTAAACAAAAGAATAAAAATTCAACCCATAACTAAAATAACATCATAAAATTACAAACATTACAGACTTTAAAAGGGTGTAGAGAAACAGAAAAACAAAGAATTGTTCAAGGTGTGAACATACACTTATATAAATTTACAATTTTGCATATGTGTGAACATGCATTTATGTGATGCATGTTTCGATACACTTAAAATATGTGAATTTGTGTGAAATTAATATATCATCTTTATAATGTTAATTAGAACATGTTTATGAAAAAAAATTACTTTTAAGAGTGATACATTTTAGTGCGCTGCATAATAGGTTGTACTCATTTGAACACACACGTATATATGTGTTATAAATTTAGTTATATAAGTGGTGGGTCAATTTTATGAAAAAATATAAAAAATTTATTGGTAAATGTTATTCATAGAATTTATAATTTATTACAAAGTGTTAAAACATCTAATTTTATGATGGTTTTCTCATAACCTTCTAGACTTTTTTTTAATTATCAAAGCGATATTTGTTTTATATAATTCAAAATTTTAGATTAGTAAAAAGTTTATTTTGTTCTTTGAATAAACATATTATATTTTTCATCATGTTTTAGTTTTTATATATGTATGTATGTATAACATCGTAAACATGTATGTGTATATATAATATGATTGAAGATATCTTAAAAGATTTTTCAATATAATTGTTAATAATATATGTCTTGCTATGATATTGTGACCACCACGATTTATTTAGTATCAAAATTAAGTTTTATCATAAAAACATAGTAATGCCAAAGAGTCAAAAACACTCGATAAAGTTTAATTTTGTAATAAATAAACAATTATGCATTTATGCTAAAGCTAAAAAACAATGTTTACACTTACGACAAGTACTAATGCTTATATTAAACAAAAGAATTATTATCATACGATATGTTTCTATTTAATCTTACAACTGGATAAATAAAATATGAAAGCTTTGTATAGTCGTTGTGTAGCACAACCTTTCACTATACTAGTTGGAAACAAATTCAAACAAAAGTTAATAAATATTCTGGCTGTTTATTATTTATTATTTTTAATTGATATATATACGGAAAAAAACAATCAAATCTAATTTCAAGTGTTGTCAATGGAAAAAATAATAACCAATTTGATTTTTAATTTAACAAACAACCTACTTTTTAATGTTTTTTAACATATTAAACGATTAACATTTCCATGTTCTAATTTAACGAAACGAAAAAATGACGAACCAACTTTAATTATAAATGTTTTCGTTCAAAAAAATGGTGTGTGTCTGAAACTGTGTATGAGTGTAGATATTTTTATTATATTTGTTTTTTGTTTCTATTGATTAATAATATTAACTAGTTTATAACCCACGTATTATGTGGATAATTTTAATTAAATTTATTTATATAAAATGTATATTAGTAAAAATAAAAACATACAGAAATAATAATTTTGTTTATTTTTTTATTATTTGCATATTAAAAAATAGAGTATATTTATCTTTTTAAAAAATATTAAATTATATTTATCTTTTATTTTTTATAAGTTCTAATTATTTTTTTGGTGAACGTAGAGGTGACATGTGACATTTGATGTTTTACTTTATTATACATAATAAAAATAATTTCCACAACTAATTCAAATTTTTACATTTGGATCTAATTATGATTATTATGGATAATAATGATAGATATTTATTTTAGGTAAATATTAATTTTAAATGTTACAAATCTAATTTATTACTAATTAATTAATGAAAAAAATAAAGTCAAAATTTAATGCAATCAAGTTAAGGTGTTAAATTTGGAAAAAGATGTGGAAAAACAAATTTTTCTTGTATTGTAGAAGTGGCATATGCCATCAATTGTTTTGTTTTATTATAATATATAGATTAATCAACTCATGTATTACATGGGTTGATTTAGAAAATACATATTCTTTTATATTTTAATAAATTATTATAAAATTTATATATAATTAAAGTAAAAAATTGAAAGCTAGTTAAATTAAAGATAAAAAAAATACTTAGTTGTTTGATATTAAATAAAAAAATATTATTATATTGTATTATTAAAAACAGATCATATGTGTTTGTAAAAAAAATTTCTTTTAATTGTTATTAACTTCAAAATTTATCATATTCACAATTGAAGTTTTATCAATTAAATTTTAAATCTTGTTAGCAAGATAATTAACAAAAAAGTTTAACTTTATTTACTACACTTCTACATTTAAATCCAAATTTTTACATTTGAATTTAACTATAATCATTAAGGATAATAATGACACATATTTATTTTAAGTAAATATTAATTCATTAATGTCAAAATTTAATATAATTAAGTTAATGTAGTAAATTGGAAACGAAATAAAAAATGGCATATGTATAATTATTGTTTTTAATTAAGAGTATAAGAGACATTTTGATAAATAATTATGAGTTGTCATTAATCTGGACTATTGATTTCTTTCCATCCAATGGTCCAAAAACTTCAAGTGGTTTTCTTATTTTATATAGTATAGATACTTTTGTTATATTTTTACATATAATAAAAAAATTAACGAATAACTGAATCATACAATAGGCAATATCATTATCACATGTGACTTGAAATATCATGTGATGAATAACGCATCAAGAGAACATGTTTTGGTCTTTTAAAAGTCAAAACAAACAAAACATCAACTCAACAATTATCACTATAATACAACAACCTCGACGGGGATCCCCGGTCCCCGATTGAAACGGGGATGGGAATAGAAACTCATTTCCCGACGGGGATGGGGTCGGGGATGGGGGAGAGGATTATGAAGCGGGGATGAGAATGAGAACTGAGATCCCCGTCCCACCACATTATCATCCCTACTCATGCATTAATGAATTTCCAATAATACTAATTTATTTTCGCAAAAAACATTTAATGATTTTATCTATAAATTTCAAGGACTAAATAAAATCATATAGATTAATCATTAATCCCACACTACAACTCGGTCAAGACTCGAGAGAAAATGGGTCACCAATTCACCATCATTTTAGGGGTGACAAATGGATTTGATAAAATTGTCTGTTAATTTCATGTAAAGTTGTCAAAATTAATATACTTTTTGCTGGGTGAAGACCGTTGACATCTACTTCCTTTTTATCCCATCAAATATAATCAAGGTTTATTGTTATTGCTCTTTATGTTGTCAAGATTTAGATCTTGTTTAAAAGTATATTTGTTTTTTAAGACTGGCATCATAATATTAGATCGAGAATTCGAGATCGAAAACTCCTTTGATATATATTTTTTTATAATGTTATAAATCAATCAAATATTAATCTTATGTAACAATGAATAAAATAGTTGACATTTATGTATTATAACAATAATTCAATACAAAAATATAAACATTTTGATAACTTACTTACATTATTAGTAATTTATATGTTAAAGTATTTATGTATTTAAGTTATCAATTTACGTAATTCACTATTCAAGATTTCAAGTATTGAACTTACATGTTAAAGAAATATTTTGAAAGAAACTACTTTTTTTTCTTTTTCTCTTTTTACAATGTAAGAATGATTAATATTCATTTTTGCCTGCTTTTCTATTTCTCTTTTCGGTTTCACAATGCTAAGATTTTAAACGTTTTCTTTGTTTGTTGTGTTTTTCATTAACATAATACTAGTCCATCAACTCATGTATGACATGGATATATTTTATGAATGATCATTATCTTAAAATATATATAACTATTAAAACCATTATTATAAAGATACAATAAACATATTAATAATGAAATAATATTAATCTAATTTAATAACAACTACTGAATATATAAAATATCCAATTGAAAATTATGATATAAGAATAAACAGAATTAGCCTTTGAAAACATGAATGCGTGCCTTCATGTTTCATTAACCTATATTGGTTAATCTATACTATATACTAGTTTATTAACCCGTGTATTACACGGAAATGCTAATAAAATATCTTTTTCTTAAAATATATAACATTACAATTAAAAAAAACTAATATGTTCATTAATAACTTTAAAATTTATTATTATTATTAAAATATTTATTGTTTGTTGAGATTTTAATGGATATAAATATAGATTTATTATAGTAAATATAGTAATGTACACTTGGCAAATTCACGTCAAGCCAATTGGCATTCTCTTCAACCGACACGTGGCATGTAGTTACTCATTTAACAGAATAGATAGATAATAAGAAAACCACTTGAAGTTTCTGGACCATTGGATGAAAAGAAATCTATGATCCAGAATAATGACAACTCATAATTATTTATGAAATGTCTCTTATACCCTTAATTAAAATGAATAATTATACCTATGCCATTTTTTTAATTCATTTCCAAATTTACTACATTACCTTAATTACATTAAATTTTGATTTTAATTTTTACATTAATGAATTAATATTTACCTAAAATAAATATGTGTCATTATTATTCTTAATGATCATAGTTAAATTCAAATGAAAAAATTTGAATTTAAATGTAGAAGTATAGTAAATAAAGTAAGAATTTTTTGTTAATTATTTTGCTAACAAGATTTAAATTTTAATTGATAAAACTTCAATTGTGGATATGATAAATTTTGATTGTTGATTTTCAGATATTCCATTTTTATATTTTATCATTTTCAAAATATATACACATTCACATAATTGAAGTTTTTTGTTTCTTACATTGATATTTCTTATTTGAAGTTAATAAAAATAAAAGAAACATTTTTTGCAAATATTATCTGTTTTTAATAATACAATATAATAATATTTTTTTAATTAATATCAACCAACTAAGTATCTTTTTATATTTAATTTAACTAGCTTTCAAATTTTTTTTATTTTAATTATATATAAATTTTATAACAATTTATTTTAATATAAAAAAATATGTATTTTCTAAATCAACCCATGTAATACATGGGTTGATTATCCTATATATTATGATAAAACAAAACAATTCATGTCACATGTCACTTCTACAATACAAGAAAATTTTATTTTTCCACCTCTTTTTCCAAATTTAACACCTTAACTTAATTGCATTAAATTTTGACTTTATTTTTTTCATTAATTAATTAGTAATAAATTAGATTTTGTAACATTTAAAATTAATGTTTACCTATTATCCATAATAATCATAATTAGATCCAAATGTAATAATTTGAATTAGTTGTGGAAATTATTATTATCATGTATAATAAAGGAAAACATCAAATGTCACGGGTCACCTCTACGTTCACCAAAAAGATAATTAGAACTTATAAAAATAAAAGATAAATACAATTTAATATCTTTAAAAAAGATAAATATACTCTATTTTTTAATCTGTAAATAATAAAATATAAACACAATTATTATTTTTGTATGTTTTTATTTTTACTCATATACATTTTATATAAATAAATTTAATAAAAAATATCCACGTTATACGTGGGTTATAAACTAGTTTAATAATAAAAAATGAAGGTGAAAAAGTTATCTTGTAATATTATGAGTTTATGACGACATGTGATGATAATTTTTTTATTAATATACATTATATAAATATAGGTTTTAGTTGTAAGATACTTCATCAAGAAAATTATTATTAATATAATTAATTTGTCTGATTAATTGAGTTGCATAAATTTAGGAAACAAATTAAAAATAAATTTTATTTAATTTTTAAATGATAAAAGAATGGTAGTCATGTGCTAAATTAGGAAAAATAGCAAGAAAACAAAAAAAAAATAATGTCTTTAGAAAAAGACACTTATCCAAATTATTTTCTTTTATTAATATACTAGGTTAAAACTCATGTATTACATGGATTTATATAAAAAAATTTGTTATATATTAAATATTTATAAAAATGTGGAATTCCTTAAGAACCTTAAAAAAAATTTAAAATTAATATATAATAAAAACCAATAAAAAGATGAAACACAGGCAAAATCATTGAGTCAATGGTAAAAGATGATTACTCTAAGTCATGTTTAAATCAAAAGAAGTTGGTTAAAATAAGATTCAAAATATTTAAATTAGTTATTTAAATATAGTATTTTTTGACTCATACATATGTGATTCATTTCAATTATCTTCTTATTATTGATTTAAAAATGTTGAACCTTTATTCTGTTTTGTTTGTTATTGTATCATCAATAATCCCGTAAAAATCAAATAAATTTTAAATGATGATTATTTTATATTTTTTAGTTTTTATTAAGTATATTAATTTAAATTGTATAAATTTGTTAAAAACCTTAAATTAAACCATATACAAGTTTTCTTATTGAAGATGTTTTAATTAATAATACATATTTCTTGTTTAACTGATTAAAACTTGACACAACATTTTTAGCGTCAACTTAATAAATAAATATTAATTAAGATTATTGGAATTAAGTTATTTTAAAATATAAATTTTTGCAATATTAATTGAAGTTTTGGAAAATATTATTCACTATCATCATTATATAACTTCTTTTGGGTATGCAAGCTTGGGCATCGGTCCAACACTCCCACCGGAAGTAAAAATGTCATTTTGAAGTCAAACGATCTGTTGGTCATCTTGCATTTTGAATTCTAAGTAGATATACCAAAATCAAAGTGAGAATCTTTTCGTTTTGAATCATTGAGTGGAAACTCACCATTTTCTCTATCTTCGGATGGCTTTAAGATGTTGGGCATAGAACTCTTTGCTTGTTCAGTCTTCGAAACTTTGACCGTAGACTTTTCTTTTCGGCATCTTGACATACAAAAGCGAAGTCCCAAAGCAAGTATGATGATTAAGAAGAATCCACCGATTGCAACCCAAATGACTTATTTCTGATCAAAGACTTGAGTTTTCCAGAAGAATGGGATGGCGCAGGTGGTGATTGTCCGAATACTTGAATTCCCGGGCCAATTTCCGGTGGTAGTGGCCCAAGTAAAGATGGTGAGGCGGATAAGACTGGTGGAGACGGGATAATCGTTGTATTAAAGGGGTTCCCGCTGCTTCTGCATTACTTACTCGAATGTTAGAACACAAATCAAGTTTGTATAGAAAAAACATTTGCAACTAAATAAAGAAACACTCACTCTGTCCCATTAGAATGCAATATTTGACTAGATGTATAGTTCCGGTTAATGTTTAACCGCTAATAAATGCCATAACTGCCCTTAAATAACGACAAGATACATGGACGTTGTGCACAGGTTCCAGAACGCGCAAAACATGTTAAAATTGCTAATTTTACGGATAGATCAGGTTTCACCAACCCCTGTATATGCCTACTTCTTTTGAATTGAATAAATAATATTATCAAATAGAATTACCAAAAAATTGCATTTTTCAATTCAAATTTTTTACATAAAGCGATTTCCTTTTTAGCTAAATTTTACTCACTCAACCAATTTGAAATAATATATGATCCAAACTGAGTCATTTATACATAGATGAGCCTCTAATCTTGTGGAACCATATCAACCATGTCCACAGGCAAGTCAATAAATTTTTTTGCTCATTGACCTCATTAGATAAACAACATAATCCAAATTGACTCATCTTTCACATATAAGCTGTTGAAATTAATCCCATTTTATATCTTGCTGATCCATGTATAAATGGGAAAGTTAGTTTTATATTAAGAAGTTAAAGAAATAGCTTTTTCTGGTTCCAAGAGACAAAACTCAAAATGGTGTATGTATAATGTATTCTCTATCTTTTTTTGAAGCCGTCGAGCCTTGGAGAAACCGATCTGTGTTTAAGTGTATACTTTCGATCAAGATTTAGTAAAATGTAATCAAAGAGTTTGTTTTTACATTACCTGAAATTCGGAATGGCCAACAACTTTGAGGGTATAGGTCCTGAGAAAAGATTGTTTTCCACATCCCTACATTAGAGGAAACTATTTATTTTTAAAAATATATAGAATGCCTTAATGAAGCAAAGAAGATGAATAATATTCAAGAAAATTTTCAAATGGAAACAAGGCAAGAAGATTACAAAGTTACAAGTGGAAGATCCTGCAGCACGTCAAGAACCCCAATAAAATGATTGTCCTGTATGTGCCTGGAAATCAAGAGCATGTCTTATGACCCTTTAATTTTTATGAGTTCTTTGTTAATTCATCTAATTTATGAATAGATTTATTGGTATAGACTATAGACTACAATATTAGATGATTTTATTTAAATTTTTATCAAGTAGTAAAAAAAGTAATTCTAGACTTTTAAAAATCAAAAGGAGAACTTTCCAAACTCAAATTTGAAATGGAATTATTTAATTTTTTTTTATCTACAAGATGTTGTTGGTAGAATACTTATAGAGAATGTAATAATTATTGTTAATCTTGAATATTAAAATTGCATAATGTGACTCTCAAAAGTCAGATGTGGTCTTCCTCAGGAAGTATGAAGTGTCCTATATCTGAAACCCAAATGGCCAAATATAAACTACTCAAACTTGAGATAATCATCAATGATAATTAGGATAGACTGTAATTATAGAACCTTTATCTAATTTTTCGTTTATTCCGATAAAGTATATTATGGCTATAAAGAGTCAAACCCAGCACTTAAGCAAACTCAAATTTGATATGAAAAATTTCAGCTTTTTTATCTACAATTTTTTTTCATTGGAATACTTCTTATAGTTAAAGACGGTTTCAATATATTCCACGAAAAACAAATGATTCTTGTTTATTTTGAAAACTAAATTTGCCTTCTACTGACTGTCTGACTCTCAAAAGTCAATTTCGATTGTGGACTTCTCAGATGAACGCAATGTTCTTTATTAACAAATATAATCAACTCACAATGTGGTTAATGATGACAAATTTGCCATAGAAGGAGGCAATGGGCCACTTAAATTGTTAGCAGACAACTCCCTGCAGCCAAACATAATAACATATGATCTTTCAAGGAAAGTGCAAAAAGAAAAGAAAAAATCCACACACAAATAGTTTGAGATTATGGAAAGAAAGGTGTACAGATTTACTAAGGGTGTAAGCTGTAGAAAAGAATCCGGGATTTCTCCTGTCAAACGGTTGTTGTTCAAAATTCTGAGAGAAATAAAAGCTTTGTTAGAAAAAATATCAAAAAGGCTACATGAATATATGAACGGGATACTCACAAATCCGTCATTTGGCCTAACAAGGAAATGGAGTCAGGGATACTCCCCACAAGCTGGTTCCCCGAAAGCACTCTAACAGGAAAATATAATAAAGTTGTAGTTTCATCAAGAAAACAGGTATTATCAACCAAATAACTTGAATTATTAAGAACTATGCATACGAAAAAATAAATTATTGTTTAGTTTCATGAGAAATACAACTAACAAATTAAGAGAATCTCGTGGAGGTGGCAAAATGTGTGGATTCAGTAACAGATGGTTTTGTTTTGGGTTGAATTGCCTGGTCAACATTTTCTATCTTTTTGTATAATCCTACAAACAATTAACTAAGTGGATATGATTACAAAGACTACACCATTCAGATAATAATCTAAGTTTTTGTATAAATGTGTTTGGAGGTTACAAGGTTTTAAATGCATTTGGGCTTTCAAAGACCCATTTCATTTTTAGCTATAGTTTTAAATTTTACTCATTTCATCCATTGGAGATACAATATAACTCAATTCAGAATGGGTCGAAATTGCCACCTCCATGTGTAGTATCATTGTCTTTTTTGGGTAATGATGCCAATAGACAAATAAAGCAACTAAGCAACTTGTCAAAAACTTGACATATTAGGAAACGTAGCAACTTTCATGGGACATCACAAAATGGAAAGGAGGATTGCCTTTCCAAATCATCATATTTTGCGTTTTCTACCAAACACACTATAGTTCTTGTGAAAATAAACAAAAAAAATTGTAATTTGGAAGAATGATTTATATTTGAATAAGAAATGCAAAGTCAAGTAATTATATTTGCATTTGCCCTCAAATAATTTATGCAAAACCATTCATTATTACAAAGAGTAGTGTCCTTTTGAATTTTCACCAGAGTGATGGTTTGTTTGCAACTAAATAATATCAAGGGACTAAACATACAAGCTCTTGATGGTGAGTGGAAGGTTTGACGGTATATGGCCTCCAATGTGATTATTGCTTAGATCTCTGCATGCAAAAATCACAACAAAAAAGATGAGCACTTAATAAGCATAAATTATAAGAACTTCACAAAACCATAAATTTTGTAATGCATTATACTTAAAGTTTCTAACATAAGAACTTACATTTGTATAATGGACACAAAAGCTCCCAAATTCTCACCCAATTCGCCTCCCAAATTGGCACCATTAAGAATTCTATATACATTCAGAAAAATTAGAACATTGACTAAAAAGAAAAAAATTATTAAATGTGACAAAATTAATGATAAATCATGTACATACATTCCGGTTATGTTGGAGTTGACGCATTGAACACCTTGCCAACCTTCTGCACAAGGGTCTCCCCCGGACACTAACCATCCAGGAAGAGGTGGGTAGCCAAGAGCCGCATATAGACTATTTATTGCCAGGACTGAAATGCAAAATAATATCAAATACAAAGATGAAGAACCACTAGAAGCTTTACGGTTTCAACGTTCAAGAAACTTAACGAAAAGAACCAACTAATAGGAATAACCTTAGCCAGTTAGCCGTTGATTTAGTGGGTGGAAGAAGATCCTAGATTTTTCAACTTATTTATATGCACTAATATAACCATTTTTAGAGCATCCCTTAAAATAACATTATTTATTTATTAGTTTTAAGTTTTTTGCATAACAAAACTCTTTCTAAACACTGCCTTATTTGGGTTCTTTTTCCGCTATATCTTGACGGCATAATAACAGGTTTATAAACGTGCATATAAAGTCATTAACAGTTTTCAATGTTTTATAAAAATTGTTATGGTTCATTCTTCTTTTCTTGAAAAGCTACCTACTGACCTACACTACCACCTAATTATCCTAAACTACCACCTGGTGAGATTTGAAACCACAACCTTTTGGTTGGGGAAACACCTTTGATACTTCTAGGCAAAAGTTAAAACTGTTCTAGTTCCAATTCTGATTCTTCTTTCAAAATCTAGTGTTGAAATATCGAATTTGGATTATTAAGATAAATGTAAAGTTACCAAAGGATCCCTCACTTGAATGATTACTTGACACCTAATTTTGATTCTCCAAACAGCAATAGTCACTTTGGAAACACACATCCATTCATCCCCAAATGAACATCTAATCAGCCAGATTAACTACATTTTTTGGTTTTACTTTAACACTTCATATTCAGCATATCAATGAAGCTACTAAGTTCTTGCTTCCTAAAATACAAATTATGGAGTTACAAAATTACAAACAACTGTGCTGATATTACCAATTACAATAAGGATTTAATTGGAATGGTCAACAATCAAGTTCAAAACTTGAAAGTCAAAATGTCAAACAGATCGATCACAAATTCAAAGACCGATAAAAAATTTGAAGGCTTACTATCACGTTGATCAGTGTCTCCAAAGCAAATCTGAGCAGTTAAAATGAGCATTAAACCCACAGTATCCAACATATAAATCCTCCATCTTGAAAGCTCCATATCAAATGTTCCCCTGATTAATTAAACCCTGAATTCAGCAGCTAAAACTCCCCCACCAATACGCTCAAAAAGGATATTTCGAGAAGAAAGGAATCAGCAAATACCCACAAAAACACACTCACACTAACCCAAATGAAACCCTAGAGAAAACCCACAGAAACAACCATTCAAATTGGTAAGAAAAAGTTAAAGATTGGAACTTCTGAACCAAGACGAGTACGAAAAGTAAAGTTAAGAAAAGATTGACACAAAAAGCACACTCAAAAAGCAAATCTTCAAGTGGCTTGACTGAAAATTGCACGTTCCCCCAAAATTGAGTCAAAAGTATGATAAATTCATCAAAGAAAAACAAACCAACCCTGTATTAATTTCGATTCTTGATTACTATAAGAGCAAGAGATGCATCTTTTGTTTCTAAATATCAACACGATGAACGGTGTAGACTGTAAAGAGAGAGCAAGAAAAGGTGACGAGGGTTATTGGGAAGAAAGGAGATGGTGCTTATCTTTTCTTTTAGATTTTGATTTCACTTAAAATAAAATGCTTGAGAAAGTTTCTTTCTTGATTAAAAGAGAAACATTTTGAATTTGAAAGTTTTTTTTTTTAATCCTTTATGTGTAATTAGACCGTTGGGTGGCTCAAGCGGTGGTATTAGGGTGAACGGAGTACCCTCCTCGCGGACCAGCGGGGTTGCCACATCGGCTGCCACCCCGGCGGCTACACCGCCCCCCTCTGCCGTGCTTTTCCGACCCCGCCCGGCCTCCCTTCCCCGCTCCACCCCGCGCTTCTTCCCCTTCTTTTCCTTTTTTTTTTTTGGTATAACCCTTCTTCCCCTTCTTCTTTTCTTTTTTTTCTTTTAAACAAAACAAACACACACACACCCACTATATATATATATATATATATATATATATATATATATATATATATATATATATATATATATATATATATATATCTTTTTACTTTTATAATTTTATAATTTTATTTTTTGTTTTTTTATCATAGTTTCATAAATGTTTGTATTTTTTTATTTTAGTTTCGTAATTGTTGTTTCGTTCGTACAGTTTCGTATTTTACTTTCGTAATCAGGAAACACACAATAACCTTCAATCAGATCTCGTGAAACATATTGCACTTGCCCAAATACCAAATTTAGACGGCTAGTTTGTATTTTTTTATGTTCATTCGTAATTTTAGTTTTTATTTATTGTTATGTATTTTTTTATTTTAATTCGGTAATTTTTAATTTTTAGTTTATGTAATACTTTTTAAATATTTATGAAATTAATTATTTTAGTTCTAGTATTTGTTTTGTTAGTTAAAATTAATTTAATGTTAAAAAAATTAAGAAAGATGGAAAGTTTAAGAAAGGTGGGTATTTCCTAGTTAGAAAGGTGGGGAAAGGTGGAGAGAGAAAAGCTGATGTGGCGCTGACGTGTACAGAAAGGTGGGTTTGGGAAAGGTGGGTACTCCCACCCCTCTTAGAGGTATTTGCTATTTGGCACTATCATACTATGAAATTGAATGGAATAGATTCATAAGTATTTTTATTATATAGTTTTAATAAATTTGTATGTTAATTCCTTTTATATGTATTTATCATTTATTGAAAAACTAATAAAGTTGGGTGCGTTTAGTTAACGAAAACTAATCATTTTTCAATTTCAGTTTTCAAGTTATAGGTTTTAGAAAAAAAACAAGGGAATCTATGAAAAATGAAAACTTGTTTAGATGATGAAGTTTTAGTTTTAAGAAAAATAAGATGGGTGATTATAAAATAAAAAAATAGGATAGGTGATGGAAAAGTAAGAGAGAGAAAGAGAGTATTATAAAGAAATAGGATAGGTAATAGAAAAGTAAGAAAGGGAATATGAAAAGTGGTATTTTAAAAAGTGAAATGAAAATTTAGGAAATTGTTGTTAAGTAAACAAGTTTTCATTTTTGTTGAAAAGTGAGATGGAAATTTTGAAAATTTTCGGGAACTAAACGCACCCTAAATGTTTTTCTTTAATTTTATCTTATCAAATGTCTTCTTACTTTTTTCTATTCTTAAACGAACCATACGTTCAACAAATCGTTCACAAACAGTACAATGGAAAGTTTATTTATATTCGTTTGTTTATCAAACAAACGAATATGAGCACAATCTTTTGTTCATTTAATTAAATAAACGAACGTTAATTTAGATCTTGTTCTTTTATTTGTGATCATGGTTGTTCATTTATCTGTGTTTGTTCATTTATGGTCGTTTGTGATTGTTTACAATACTTTCTAATAAATGTATCATATTTTTATATAACTCTATGATTATTATTATTATTATTATATCTAAATGATATATTGTATTAATTAAAGATGGTTTATAAACTTATGAATGTGTATGTGAAAATTACTTTGATACATGTTTTATGGATTAGTGATATTTTCTATAAATGTGTTTGTTCGTTTAACAGTTCATTTATGTTTGTTCGTTTATATTTATTTACATGTTTATTTATGTGTTAAATGAACGAACATAAATGAACACGAGTATTATCTATTCCTTAATTTTCCTATTTTTTAAATTAATTATGTTTCGACCGATTTTTAACCTACTCAGTATTGTCGAATCGGTTAGATATACAACCTCCTCTTAGACGTTTTGTTGTCCATTACTTTTGCGTTAATTATATGACCTCCTTATAAATCTTTATTAAACTATTAGTTTATTTACCCGGGTAATAGGCGGATATTTTTAATATTTAATTGTTTATATAAATATATATATAAAACTAAAACAAACAAAATATTAACTTATTTTTATAAATATATACGAACTAAAAAAACAAATATAACTATTTAATATAATTTGGTTTGAATTTAAATAATTATTAGATTTAAGAACCTTGATTCACGACATATATCCTTACTATAATAATTAAGATTGATATTTAAAAAAAAAAAAAAAAAACTTAATGTGTCTCGGAAGCAAGAAGAAGCCAAGTGACTGTCCAATTAAGTAACAAACTATTTACTTATTTATTAGAATATATAGGTAGATGTGCATAATTGAATTGTAATTTTGAGACAAAACAATATCACCAACTCAACACGTAGTTACTTGTTAAGTAATCAATCCAACCTAATTCGTAATGTGCTATACATATGTTTACATTCTCATATGCATACATTTCAATTATAAATCTAATGTTTAAAGTAATACTAACAAAGTAACAAGTAAAATTAATGATCGATGACAAAATAACAAGTAAATAGAAGTCAAATGTTTTAAATTGAGAATCTTTTATTCATTGTATGTATTTTCTTTTATAAATTAGATATATTCTTGACTTCTTGTGTATTAATCGTAATATTAGTCTGTAATGCCATATCAGAATTCAGATGGTGAGATTTACACCTAATTAATAAATATTAATAATGACTAATAGAGTAATAGATGAGAGAAAAGTAATATAATTTATGTAAATAAAATATATGTAGGCAAAAGGGAAGTGGAGGGTGAAATGTTGGGTTGATGATGAGATCACCCACCTCTTTACTTATCACTTCAAGCAAACTCTTCATCATTAAGTATTTGCCTAATATTAAATCTAATCATTCTCCACACCATAAACTACATGACAAACACTTGCTTTATGATATAATATATGTACAATTTGATTTTATTAATAAATCAATTATTAATTTTTATTGTTATAAACAATGTATATACAAGCCCGACCCAAACTTCGCCTCAAAGCAGTAAAGACGTATGTGGCATAAAATTTTATTAGATTAGACCTATGTCTCTCAATCTGGAATCTGATATAGTAATATGTATCATACATTCATACATGTGCCGACTTGTGAACGAAGCAGAAGCAGAAGAGGTGTCCCGACTAGGGTAGTGCAAACGCCAATCGCAGACACTCAGGGAGCATCTTGAAAATCTAAGTTTTGAGAACGGAATCAATGGAATAAATTTTCAAGAATAGACTCAATGGAAGTGTTTCAATCTTTGAAGAGTCAAGCTCAAGCAAAGATCGATTGATGCATATATCAATGGAAGTCTAGAACCTGGAATATTCATTCTTGATTCTTCAATCCAAGTCTTCACTCTTCATCGATCTCAATCTCTCCTATGGAACTATTGTCTTCAAACCAAGTCGATTTGAAGTGATTGATCCATCAATTTGTCTTCATATGTAACAGTGTCTTCATCGATTTGTCTTCATCGATTGTTCTATTGATTTGTCTTCATCAATTTCACGATTTGTCTTCTTTTGGAACTCTCGTCGAACCGTTGTCTTCATTGATTGTTTCATCATTTGTCTTCATCTCTCGTCTAGAACCGAAAGTCTTTATACTTGCAACCAGCACCGTAGAAGCAGTTACAACTAACACCATAACAATAGCAACCAAGACCATAACAGTAGCAACTAGCAAGTTGGAACGGTATGTTGGAATTTGCTTGACTTTATTTACCTTATTTTATGAGTCTTATACTCTTATTTGTTTGAATATTTTGATTAGGCATTTTTTTTTCTATTGGTTCATCCTAGGTATTAAAAAGCTCAGGACCGTCCCTGTATACGTATGTACATATGATCATTGAATGTGTAATTATATTGTTAAAATATAAAAATACAGACTCATGAATAATAAACCCTAAATTGTATATTATTTTATAATAAAATTTGGATGCCCGTTAGGACAAAAATGTGTCAAACATGATCGCAAGTTCACCCAAGATTTTGATTTTCAAGTTCATTCCCTACGTTTCATATATCTTTTAACACGGTCTCCATTATTTTTTTCGTTTCACGTTTTGAAGATCTTATAATCATAACTTAAACCTCCATTGTTTGCAACACTTTATCATCATAACTTAAATTGCTATAAGTGCAATGTTTACCATTATACTTGATCCCTATATATTTTCTCTTTCAACATTGAAGTTAGATTTTGCTCATTTTTTTGTTCATGCTAGTTTCTGATTAATCATCGTCGTGGATAAAATTTGCTATCGTTTTCTTTATTCTAGTACTAAAATAATACCCTAATAAGAACATATAATTATTTGGATGTGTAAAACTACATACATATGTATAGTTTTTGTGATTTTAATATTATTCGACATCTCTCATGCTTCATTTTTCGAGTATCCTATGCAGTATGTACAAGGTAAGACAAAATTTATCAAACTTTCAACAAATTGTTATTTTGGATATTTTATGAATGTTAACCCAAAAAATCATAGATATTCACATTGATGAAAATTTATACTTCATATTTGTAATTTAAACAAAAATTAATACCAATACCAATATTATGTCAAGCTAAGCATTTGATAGAGAAATAAGTATTATAGTACTTTTGTATATTTGTTAATAGAAGTTAACATGAAAATACAACATACTAATGCAACATACTTTAAATAGAGACTTATTTTAAATATTGTATTTCAATAAGTACGTTTTAAATACATAGTCTTAAAGAAACATATTGAGGGTTCAAAGCCCATGCAATGATATAAAGAAGTATCAAGCTCAATCGGTTTTTTATTTGTATTTTTCAATTCAAATCACTATGTCTTAAACTCTTAAAGTATGTTTTTATAGTATGATTTTAGATAGTAAAAGAAAGTATATTATATTTTTATTTTTATGGATCCAATTTAAAAAAAAGAAGCTATTGTGATTTATTTAGGATATTGGTTTGAACTATTTAAATTGTTATTGTCTACTTATTGCTAAATTATTAGCAATTCATTAGCAATTTACTTGTAACAACCATGTTACTTTGATTATAGATATAATAGTTTATAAACATGTGTATCACATGTATAATTTTTGATAAATAATTGGTTAAACAAAATGTATGTAAACCTAAAATTAAATCATATAATATTAATTCTAATAAATTTTTTAAAAAAAATAATGTTATTTTCATAGCTATTATTTATCATTCTTTTTGTAATGATGACAAAAAACATTATTTGATAATGTCAAATACTTGATAGAGTTAACTATTTGTTAATGCTTATAGATATTAAAAATAACGAATTGTATTTATCATTTTATTTTTGTTAAATAATAATAAAATGTATTTATTTTATTTTTTTATTTATATATATTATAATTTCATTTATTATAAGATATTATTTATTTTAAATTTTTTTAATTTATATTATATATTTGTATAAAAAATAATGATAAATTATTTGTATTCTTTATTTTATATTTTTATATATCTTTTATTCTATATTTGTTTTTAATATCACAGATAAAACGTAGAGACGACATGTGCATCTATGTGTTCTCCAATAAATAATTAGTCACACAAAATTTATGGTAAATTAAAATTAAAATATCTAAATATTAATTATAATAAATAAAATTGAAGAAAAGTATTGTTATTTTGATAATTATTATTTATCTATGTTTTGAGTGTGCTTTTATTTAATACTTGAAAGTTATCTCAACATTATAAACTTACTTAAAGCCGATCAAAAGAATAAGCAATGTTTAGCCTAGTGTGATTAAGAAACAAGTTGTGGTCACAAGACTCAAAAATTTTATTATCAAATCAATAAAATTTAGAGTTAATTAAACAAATAGTCACGTGGTTTGTATCAAACTTTGAATATCACTTAACTTTTAATTTTACAAAACCGCTCCTTATTATTAAGAGAGAATTTCATACACGTTCTTGTAAAACTTCATAATTACGCACATATTCTTGTAAATTTTCTTATTACACATAGATTCTTTTAAACTCTCCAAAGTATATCTTCTAAACTCAAAAAAAAAAAACTCAACGATTTTTTAAAGACGACAAAATGATTGGTCTCTGGCCCGTACGTCTAATGCTACACATATAGTATGACTACAATTACACGCTTGATACTAACTTATCGTCATTAACTGTTTACATATATACAAAGAATAAATCACATTAAATGGTAACCCGGTTTTATATAAAAAAGTAACTGAAAATTAAAGATTTTTTTATTAATATCAATCGAAGAATACCAAATCATCTAAATAGATCAAATGAAGTGCTTGAATTCATCTTATTTATATTTTATGAAAGGTTTAACTAGGAATACGTTCGGTTTTGAAATCGATTATTTTACGACAAATTAATATATATTTAATTAGTGAGAGAACTAAAATTATATAAATTAGATATTTGGATATATATGAGAGTTTTAAAAGTTTAAAAGAATATGTATGTGTAATAAAGAATTTTATAAGGATATATGCGTAATTATAAAATTTTACAATGATATGTATGTAACATCCCGAATTTGAGCCTGGTACGTGGATTTAATTTATTGGCTCATTATATTAAAATTATTGCGTTGTTCCAATTGAATCCTGTTTCGTGGATTAAACGTGCCGAGACCGAGTGATACGTGTCTCCGAGTTAATGATTAATGGATTATTATTATTATTGAGATCGTGGATTTAATTGGATCGAAATGATATTAATTATGAAAAAGTGACTTCGGGTTCAGATTTATTGGGTTTGGGACTGGCCAAATTAGAGATAAACATATACGTGCTTACCTTCTTTGTCCTACCTTCCTTTCAAAGAAACCTAAAAGGTGTGAGTGTGTAACAACCTAGATTTTTATTTATGTCTTTTATTTTGTCTTGATCCAAATAATGTAAATTTAATTACATTATTAATTATGTAATATCATTAAGTTGGAGACTATTTAAATTAATTATATTTATGTTATGAATAATTAAAGATGATTAAATTAAAAGAGATGTATTATACAAAAATAAAAGTAGGTTAAAATTAAATGGAGTATATAAACCCAAATAAATGATCATTAAGATCATTTACACAAATAAACTCTCTCTCTCTAATATCTCTCTAAGCATACGGATCCTTCAAGAATTCATCAAAAAGTTTCATAAAACTTGCATTAAATTGAAGATTAAAGTCAAGGAAGTTACAATCAACAACAATCAACAAGAATCTACAGAAATTTCAAGGTAATATTCTATTTTAATTCGAAAATTTAGTATGTTGGTTCGGTTTTATGAAAAACCGAAACCAAGAGATTAAAAAGTGGAAATTAGAGGTTGCATGTGTATAAATTTAGAAGATTATGAAGAATTTAAAGTAATAGATGAAACAGATTTAAAATTCGTGGGTTAAATCATCCAAATTGAGCCAAAAATCGGAATTTTATAAAAATTTATGTTCTTGACAAAAGTTTATATTTTGGATGATCTTACTCAAATTAGGATGTTATTGATAGGGAAAAATGTATAAAAACACTCCAATAATGTTAATATATCTATATATAACATTGCATGTTACTAAAAAGTGTTTTTGGGAATTAATATGAAAAAATCCGAATGAAGAACACCAAGAACAATTTCTGGGAAAAATGCTAAGTACGGATCCGAATTCGGGTAGGACCGAATTCGGATGGTGTCCATTTCGGACTAATGATTCGGTTCGGATAACATGCTATTTCGGACCCTACATTTCGGAGGTCTTCAAATTCGGTTCATATGTCCTCAATTCGGATAGGTCCAATTCGGATTTAATTTCGGATGATTGATTTGGACATTATTGGTCCGAATTCTGATCCTAATTCGGATATATGCTCAATTCGGATAGCACCAATTTTGGTCCTAAGTCAAATCCGGATGATGGTTTGGTCCGAATCCGGATCTCCACTTCGGATGTGTCCGAATCCGGATCCCAATCCGGGCAAATCCGAATTCGGATCCCAATCCGGGCTAATCCGAAATTAATGGTCCGAAATGCAATTATTATATTTTAATATACAGTTAAAATAAAATGTCCATATAAATATATATATATTGTTATATATATATTTAGAGAACTATTGGCAAATTTAAAGGAATAAAGAATATGATCGAACAGAACATTGATGAACTGAAAGTTATCAGAATCAGATAGAACTAAAGACTTTAATGACCGAAAGATGATGAAATTCCATGATAATGATGATGATATTGATATGAGATTTATATGATATACTTCTGGACAGGTTCAGTGAAATTCTGAACATAAAGACAAAGATTTTAAAAGATTTAAAAGCGGGTCAGAGAATTAATTGACAGATTACAGATTGACAAAGACAAAATCCTGAGATAACTCAGGTGGCAGATTCATATATCTGTTTGACCAAGACCCAGACCTGTGAGTTATAGATATTCAGATTGAACATGCATAGATCCGGTTGGGATATATTGTTGCTGATAGATTTATTGACATTCACTTTATCAGCTGGAATGAGACCTGTGCACACCATGGATGGGTGATGCCCAGTGAATCATGATAGCTATTTGCTTATCTTTTCATATTGCATTTAATATTGCTTCAGACTTTGCTTTATGATTCATTGCTATCATGACTTCTAAGACATATGCTTATATGTCTTTTGTGTCTACTGTTTTTGCACAACGACTTGCCATGCAACCACAGTTGTCCAGTTTCAACAATGTCTATCATACGTTCCTAGCATACAATTAAGTAATCAAGGAACATGCAGCTGCAGTTGTCCAGTTTCAGCAGTGTCTATCATACGTTCCTAGCATACAATTAAGTAATCAAGAAACATGCAGCAACAGATGTTTCCATACAAGTCAGTAACAATCACCAATAAGTACCGAAACATGTGCAAGTATGTAATGCAATCTGTCACTCACAGCGGTCCTGGATTGTGGTCGGGTGATTCCATCAGGTCTTGAACAGCGTGAGTAGACAACACGACTCTATCTGGGTAGTCGTGGACAGATTAACGAAGTCAGCTCATTTCATACCGATGAAAGAGACGTACTCTCTTGATAGATTGGCACAAATATACATCACAGAAGTAATTTCTCGACATGGTGTGCCGAAATCTATCGAATCTGATCGTGATAGTCGTTTCACATCTAGATTCTGGCAAGCTCTACAAGACGGGATGGGTACCGACTAAAGTATAGACACTGTTGAAACTGGACAACTGTTGTTGCATGTTCATTGATTACATGCATTACTCAGGACCGCTGTGAGTGACAGATTGCATTAGTTACTCACATATGTTTCGGTACTTATTGGTAATTGTTACTGACTTGTGTGGAAACATCTGTTGCTGCATGATCCTTGATTACTTAATTGTATTCTAGGAACGTATGATAGACACTGCTGAAACTGGACAACTGCTGCTGCATGTTCCTTGATTACGTAATTGTGTGTTAGGACGTATGATAGCCACTGCTGAAACTGG
The DNA here is from genome assembly GCA_020465985.1 of Centrapalus pauciflorus. NCBI lineage: Eukaryota > Viridiplantae > Streptophyta > Magnoliopsida > Asterales > Asteraceae > Centrapalus > Centrapalus pauciflorus. The sequence goes on from JAANYP010005593.1 coordinate 97,230, forward strand.
ACAACTGCTGCTGCATGTTCCTTGATTACTTGCATTGCTCAGGATCGCTGTGAGTGATAGATTGCATTACTTACTTGCATATGTTTCGGTAGTTACTAGTGATTTTTACTAACTTGTATGGAAACATCTGCTGCAGCTTATTCCTTGATTACGTAATTGTGTGTTAGGACGTATGATAGCCACTGCTGAAGCTGGACAACTGCTGCTGCATGTTCCTTGATTACTTGCATTGCTCAGGATCGCTGTGAGGGACAGATTGCACTAGTTACTTGCATATGTTTCCGTACATATTGGTGATTATACTAAACTTATGGATAGTTATTCACTATTCATAAGTGATAGCCCCTTTGCTTAATTTTACTAAACTTATGGATAGTTATTCACTAAACTTAAGATAGATTCGTGTTAACTTATCCATTTTATCATCAATTTTTCAAAAGGAGACAGACCAGTTCAAAGTAGGCCTTTGCCATGTACTTGTAAACTAAAAGCCGCTCCTTTCTTGCCATAAAGGCACATTCTGTTCAATATCCCAGGTTTCTGAGCCTCATCTTCATGCACATTTGTGGTGAGCACTTATATAACTCGAAACGAGTACTCATGTCCAATTGGAATAGGGCGGGTTAACAGGCACTAATTATTAAGTGATTGTCTCTCAATTCTGGTCTGTCTCCTTTGGGGCTGGGATTTGATACTTTTAAATCAATTTGTGATGTTGTAATAGTTAGATTTGATCACTGTAGACAAATACATTTCTTGCTTTAGTGTGAAACTGCTTAAATCTGAATTAAGATATCAATTTTAATTATCATGTTAATCATTGGGTTGTGTGTTGATCCTAGTGATTCCAATTATATCATTAATACATGATGACGTTTCAAAATCAGTTGCAGATTTATAAACAAAACAAATTATGGAATTGTATTCCAATTCCATTTTTAGTCAACCAAACATGACATGAATTTCAATTCTAATTTCTGGTAGATTTTAATTTCTTAACAGATTCCAATTCTTTCTGAAACATTGTGTGAACCACACACCAAATTTTTCTCGAAAATGTTCTTCTCCGAATTTGTTAATCAAATCACCGCTCCCGAAAATCAACAATTCCTGCTGTATCCAAGGTTCATAATGATGCTTATCAGGCATTTCTTGCCGAATCTGCCTCAGTCGAATGAGATTCAAAGCGTAGCTGTAATGGATAAGAGGATCTTTGCTGATTGTTCCTCGCACAGAGGAAGATTGGCTGTTCCAGTTGAGCGTCCAAAGTGCTTAGTTCAAGTTTTGGAAATCAGCGTAAAGTGATTGTCTCTCTACGGTGGTAAATTCTAATTCACCAAACAGAGTCATTAATCAATCTACGTCAGGACCGCAACAGAATTATAGGAGTACCACACCTAGTAGAGCTTACACTCCAGTTAGGTCACATACCCCTGTAAGACATCAAACACCAGGTAGAGCTCAGGGATATCAGTCGGAAATGCATTATAATCGAAATTATTCAAGAGCTCCACACCAAATTTGTTTGACAAACATGATCTAGGCCAGTTACAAACCACATATATTAATCTGCAAGTGACGGATCGATCAACGAAATATCCCAGGGGTATCTTATCGGATGATCTCAGGTGGGTGGAAAAGAGGATTCGTTACAGGCTATTAGTGTTCAGTTGGATGGTAAGCACTATGGGTATTGGAGTTACGTGATGAAAAAATAAATGTATTCTTGTATTATCATAATCGAGGACGATAGTAATGCAATCTCTCACTCACAGCGGTCCTGAGCAACAGCAACAGTTGTCCACTAAGGATCTTTTATCTTGCGGCCCTTCTTTGTGCTTCTTTCGATGTGGACTTGTCTTAATTCTTCGAAGATGAACGCAGCATAATCCACGTGTCGGTCGAAGGCAAAGCCGGTGAACATGGCTAATACCTGGGCCGACGCCGAGTCGTGACCGGAATGTTTGGCTGTTAGGCATTGTTTGTAACTTTAGCATTGCAAAAGTAACAGCCTTTGTCGGATAATACTTATGCTGTGGTAATCCCGTGAATGATTATTCGTCTCTTGATTGTTTATCTTCTATGTTAGTTACTTCGTCATTAATTTTAGTTACAAAGCAATAGCAAACCATTACTCTAAATAAATCATTCAAAACCACAAATTCACAATTTAAATACTTTCAATAAACTTATAAGGCTAATAACCTAATCCTAATTACGACCACACTCCCTGTGGATCGACCCTTATTTCTCTAGCTAAATAGTGGATTTACGTCTGCTCATTTTTTATTACAAGATGAAGCATGACTTTGGCGTGAAAGATTAGACCACTAGAACTTTAATTCTCTAAAGTCAATGGAAACAAAGAAATTGGTTCAAGGAATACCCAATATTAGAAATACCACAAGTGTATGTCATATATGCTTAAAAGGAAAGCATAGTAGAGCTCCATTCCCACAACAAACTAATGCAAGATTAGAGATACAATTGGAGTTAGTTTATGATGAACTAGACGGGTGAATGTGGTCATGGGTGGGTTTGGTATCAATTTTATGGAAATTCGATGCTTGAAAGAACAGGTTGGAGTTCTACCATACATTAAAATAAACATTTATCCTTTAAACACCCAATCAGGTCCAGTGATTAGTTGGGGAAGTACATAGACAGCTCACCTGAGAGTGGGATGAGTCAAAATCACACATAAATGGTGAGGGTGAGGCTAAATGGATGGGGTAGGGTGGGATGGGTTAAGGGTGGGGTAAGATGGGTAGGGCAGGGTGGTGGTAGGTTAACGATGGGGAGTTGAAGGGTGGGATGGATGGTTAGCTTGGGGTAGAGGTAAATGTAGGGGTCGAGGGTAGGTTGGGTTGGATAATGGTATGGGCGGGTAGGGTAGGGTTGGTTGAGGGGTGGGGTAGGACATGGTAAGATTGGGTTTGGTTGGGTTTTTGATGGTGGGTGAGATTAGGTTGAGAGTGGGATGAGTTAAAAGGGTGGGATAAGGTAGACTGCCAATAGACTGCCCCGAAATTAGCTCGTGTTCTCTACTGGACAACTGCTGCTGCATGTTCACAAATATAGACACTGATGAATCTGGACAACAGTTGTCCAGTTTCAACAATGTCTATCATACGTTCCTAGCATACAATTAAGTAATCAAGGAACATGCAGCAGCAGTTGTCCAGATTCATCAGTGTCTATCATACGTTCCTAACATACAATTAAGTAATCAAGGAACAATTAAGTAATCAAGGAACAGGCAGCAACAGATGTTTCCATACAAGTCAGTAACAATCACCAATAAGTATCGAAACATGTGTAAGTATGTAATGCAATCTGTCACTCACAGAGGTCTTGAGCAATGCAAGTAATCAATGAACATGCAACAACAGTTGTCCAGTTTCAACAATGTCTATCATACGTTCCAATCATACAATTAAGTAATCAAGGAACATGCAGCAGCAGTTGTCCAGATTAATCAGTGTCTATCATACGTTCCTAGCATAAAATTAAGTAATAAAGGAACAGGCAGCAACAGATGTTTCCATACAAGGCAGTAACAATCACCAATAAGTATCGAAACATGTGCAAGTTGTAATGCAATCTGTCACTCACAGAGGTCCTGAGCAATGCAAGTAATCAATGAACATGCAACAACAGTTGTCCAGTTTCAACAATGTCTATCATACGTTCCAATCATACAATTAAGTAATCAAGGAACATGCAGCAACAGTTGTCCAGATTAATCAGTGTCTATCATACGTTCCTAGCATAAAATTAAGTAATAAAGGAACAGGCAGCAACAGATGTTTCCATACAAGGCAGTAACAATCACCAATAAGTATCGAAACATGTGCAAGTTGATATACCCTTAACATGTCTTCCAACGTCTGAATCGTCCTTTCACTCTGACCATCCGTTTGCGGGTGATAGGCTGTGCTCATATTTAGGCGTGTACCCAGTGCTTCTTGCAATGACTCCCAAAAACTTGATGTGAACCGGCTGTTCCTGTCTGATATAATTGATACTGGTACTCCATGCCTTGAGACCTAATTACACATATGTGTGGCCTTGAAACGAGGCCAATCATATTACTAACTAGGTGAATCATGACATACGTTTTCTAAGAGTTCATTCAGTGTCTGTTAATTTATTTGTGCATAGAAATAGATATGCATCTTGAACTTGTGAGTTTAATCAATATCAAAAGATACCTTTAATACAATAGGTTGTTTAATTAACTTAATCTGATTTTGGAATTAATCTTGGACTTGAAATGGCAATCAGATTCGAACTACAAGGATTAGATTCGAACACCTCTCATTCGAATCTAATGGTTTAGATTCGAAGCACATACAAAATAGATTCTAGGGAATAGATTTGACTAGGTTAAATTCGAATTAGTGATATAGATTCAAGCCATCCATAGATTCGAACCATACATAGATTCGAAACCTACACACAATTCGAGTCTAGGTGATTAGATTCGAAACTACACACCCTCGAGTCTAAGGAGATAGAATCGAAGCATAGCCATTCGAATCTAAGAGTTTAGATTCGAAATTCACTCATTCGAGTCTGATCATAAATCACTCGAATCTGTTCTATATGTTCAACGATTTTCCAGGTCTTTAACTACGAAACTTGAACATAAATGAGGAAAAATAGATACTAACCTTCGTCCAAGCTATAGCCTTCGATTATAAACGATTTCCAAGCAAAATCAGGTCCTAAACGGAAGCAAATCAGCTTCAAATGAACGGAAAATGAGCAAACTCGAAATTGCTCTTTCAAAACCGAACCAAAAGACAGAAAAGGGGTCGATCTTACCTCAAATCCGGACGAAATCAAATATGTAATGGTAGATTCGTGAAGAGCTCAACGATCTCTATCCGATGGCGTATGAATCACGAGAATCCGACGGTTCGATTAGGAGAAAAGCTAGAGAGAAGGTGTAACTAAGAGAGAGAAGGAGGAGAGAGTTCTTAGATTTCCAAACCTAAAAAATGAGGAGGACTGCCCTATTTATAGGGAAAATAGGGAAAAATCAGATTTTCTACTGAATTTTCCGAAATTGACCAACTTTATTTCCCGACAATCCGATTTGCATTTCAAATGCAAATAATAGCAAAGAAGTTCTAGATTGCTATAATTGTCTTTTAGTCATATTTTTATTCATTTTAGTCTGTTTCGTCATTTTCAATCTTTAATTGTCAAGTAGCTGAATTTTAATTATTAACTTAATTTCAGCTAATTTTAGGCAACTTTTCATAATTAATTATAACTTAATATAATTAATTATTACAGATTCACATTATCAGCTATTTACTAATAATTGGATAAAATTGCTTTATCATCCAAAGTCTGATGCTGTAATTTATATTTAATAAATTACGGGCCGTTACATACTATATGTATGTATGTATGTATGAATGTATGTATGCAGAGTTCATATTCTAATTTTCCTATTAATCTCAAAATACCTAAACATATATGGTTGCTTGTCAATTTCAGGTACTCGGTGTTCGCGAGTGGGTAGGAAGCAACCCAATGCCCCCAGAGTTCTGGATTCTTCCTTCCTTCCTTCCCATGCATCCAGGTTTGCTAAATTAGTTAGCTCTCTAATGCCAATTCTTAGATAGTTATCTTTTAGATTGGGATAAATATATTAATGTACTATTCCCCTAAATTTTACGAACCAAAGCGATAACAGAAGACAGATGCACCTTTTGTACACCTGCATGCACATGTTTTCTAGATTATCAATGGTAAGTACTGTATGTAAATTTAAAGATCTGGGAAAACCTGATGTTGTCTTACCAGACTTCATTATTAATCAACGTCAACAATCATGGATTAAGCTGATATATAGCTTCATCCTTAGCAATGTTATTCGTCGAAATGCAGCAAAAATGTGGTGTTACTGTAGACTAGTATACATGCCCATGTCATACCTATATGGGAGAAGATTTGTGGCTCCAATCACTCCTCTGGTTTTACAACTTCGGGACGAACTTTATGCACAACCATACAATGACATCAACTGGAAGAGTACAAGACATTTGTGTGCAAAGGTGAAATATTTGATATCCTTCATATTTCTTTGTATTTAACATTGATCCACTTCCCTACTTAGTTAGTAATTACATGCCTAATCTATCCAACTTACCGTGTCAGGAGGACCTATACTACCCTCACCCTTTACTACAAGATTTACTTTGGGATAGTATCTATATTTTCACCGAGCCTCTCCTAACTTGCTGGCCATTTAAAAAATTGCGAGAGAAAGCACTCAAAACAACCATGAACCACATCCATTATGAAGATGAAAATAGCCGGTATATCACCCTTGGTGTTGTGATGAAGGTATAGAAAAAGATGTATCTGCAAAATTTCTCCCTATAAGATAAATAAGTATTATGTAAAAATGAGAAGTAATGTGTTCAAGGATTTTTCACCTTTATTTAGCCACTGTGTATGCTTGCATGCTGGGACGAGGATCCAAATGGCTCTTATTTTAAAAAGCACCTTGCCAGAATCCCAGACTACATCTGGGTTGCTGAGGATGGAATGAAAATGCAGGTAATTATACAAGACTGGTATCCTGTCATTAAACTATAATGCCAAATCAAGTACTATTCCTTCTTAACTGCAAAAGTATCATGGGTGCATTCTGTCTCTAAAACAGAGTTTTGGTAGTCAACTCTGGGATGGAAGTCTTGCCATTCAAGCTTTGTTGGCTACTGATCTTGCCAATGAGATCGGACCTACATTAAAAAAAGGACATGACTTCATCAAAGCTTCACAGGTCTCTAAGTTTAAGTTTATTATGATGCATTTGTCACTGAATTCTTTCCTGGTTTATATCATTTAATTTTAACTCTTTTGTAGGTTAAGAGCAATCCTCCTGGTGACTTCAAATGCATGTTTCGCCATATTTCTAGAGGCTCATGGACCTTCTCAGATCAAGACCATGGATGGCAACTTTTAGACTGTACTTCTGAAGGATTGACGGTACCTATGTATTTTTTTCCTCGGGCGCATAATCATACAATATCGAACTTACACAGTTCCTTGTTTATTTACTTTCCATCTTCAGTGTTGCCTCCTATTCTCAACAATGCCCCCAGAAATTGTCGGCAAAAAGATGCAGTTCGAGCAATTTAGTGATGCTGTCAACATAATACTTTCCTTGCAGGTAAGCACAAATTGCTTATTGCTCTTCCATCAATCTATCTAAATTTTGTCTTCCCTTTTTTGAAGAAGATATTGGTAGAAAACACTAATTAAATATATCCTAAAAGTTGTGTAAGATGCAGGTGATGAGTTTCTAAGTTATTACTTAATTAGGTGAATCTTGATAAGTTTTTCTTTTCTGACATTGAGTAGAGCAAAAATGGAGGGCTAGCAGTAGGGGTGTGCAAAATAACCGAACCCGAATAACCCACCCGAACCGAACCTTATTCGGGTTAAATGGGTCGGGTTATTCGGTTTTCGGGTTTGTTAATCGGGTTAAATGATAATCGAATAAGATTTTCGGTTCGGGTGTCGGGTGAGAAGTAAAAAATTCGGGTTACCCAAATAACCCGAATAACCCATATATCAATAATTAAAAAATTAATAATAATAATATATCATCACATCTTGGCATCTTGTGTCTACTTAGTAAAGACGTAGGTTTTTATTTTTTACAAACCAAAAACACGTCTCTTTTCGACTCTTCCACGGTTCCCCATATATAGAATATAAATATTTAATTACATAATTTTAAACTTTTTAACCCGTTTAATCCGTTCTACCCATTTTACCCAACCCATTTAACTCTTTTAAACCATTTTATAGAGGATTCTATTTTTATACTAAAACCGATTAACCCATTTAACCCAAATCGAATAACCCGATACCCATTTAACCCAAAACCGATTAACCCGTTTGCTTATTTGGTTCAGGTTCGAGTAGTTAACATATACCCTCATACCCGAATAACCCGAAACCCGTTTAACCCGTCCGAATAACACCCCTAGCTAGCAGGATGGGAACCGGCAGGAGCATCAAAATGGTTGGAGGTATATGCATCATTGGGTGAAAATTTGATGACTATACACGTGTTCATCAATAATCGAATCTGATTCAAATTCTATTCCATTTTAGATTGTCAATCCTACAGAATTTTTTGAGGACATTGTCATTGAGCATGAGTAAGACTCACATGCAGTCATATATTCTGTAGTTCTGTGGTTACCAACCATATATACTATAATGTAAAATCCAAGAGACTCACAATATATAGTTATCAACCAGGTATAATGAATGCACAGGATCAGGAATGCAAGCTCTGGTTTTGTTTAAGGAGTTATACCCCAAACATAGGTGTAAAGAAATTGAAAGATTTCTTACAGCTGCAGTTGAACACCTGGAGAAAACACAAATGCCAGATGGTTCATGGTTTATTTCTCCTTTAAGCATCAAAATAAGAGTTTCTAAAACTGTTGAAACGAATCTTCTTTTAATTGTTATTGCCCTAATAGGCTAATATACCATGCATTAGGTATGGAGAGTGGGCTGTGTGTTTTACATACGGTACCTGGTTTGCTCTTAGAGGACTGACCGCTTGCGGTAAGACGTATAAAAGTTGCCAGGCAATCCGTAAAGGCGTCAAATTTCTGCTGGAAACACAACTGGAGGATGGTGGTTGGGGAGAAAGCTACCAATCCTGCCCTCAGAAGGTAATACTTGTGCAAATCAAGAGAGCAATAATATTACAAATATAGGAAAACCGTAGATGATACTAGATGGAACGAACTATGAATCTTGGTCGATCTTCGTGATCGTGTTTATACAACAATTAGCCCTAGTGGGTATCCAAAAATTGTTAAGGGATAATCACAAGAAAATGCATTAGTTTTAACCGATGATTTCATTTGTATATATATACTTCAATTAACCCACGAAATTAAGTGGATAAGATAGGTTAACTTCCCATTCCATTAACTAAAGTGATTGAAACCGTCATTATCTTAACTAAGGCCGTTAAGATAACAAGCTTCACAAGGTTAATGCCTTACCTTAACACCACCCAAGGCTGTTAAGAAAACTACTCTATCACCAAGCCTGTTAAGATAGTAATGTTCAAGATGTTAATGTTGGGAAAATGGTCCCTAAAACACTAATAAACTTGCACAGGATCGAAATAATCAAACTAATATTCTTTAATCAAACTAATATTCTTTAATTGATCAAACTGAATTCACACTTTACAATATTGACATATGGTTCCTATTTATACTAGTCTAAGAGGTGCGACGAAAGGTTGCAACTCTTCATGGAACCCATTCACGAACGGTTATGTCTTTTCGAATAGACACACCCTTTCGGTTATAACTAAGTGCTATTTTGGTCCTTGCACTTTCTATAGTTACATAAACAATACAATACTTAAACTATTTACATAATAAATCCTATACTTTACGTTTTTGTCATTATTTCCAACATTCACCCCCTAATGACAAAAACAGTAATCCTTGAGCAATCTTACTCGGTGTTGATTCCTTCTTCTTCTTGTACTTCATCATCATCTTTAAAATCTTGTAAACTTGAACTTGCAAATAAGAGAGTTGGCTCTAAATCTTCTTCAACCAAATTCGTCTCTTCTAGTCTTTGAAATCTTCGAGTTCCTTCACGGCAATGTGAGGCATAATGTCCATATTTATTGCAGTTGTAGCATTTTATTTTGCTGAAATCTCTTGTGGATCTCTTCTCTTCATTATAATCCTTCATCGTGGGTTTTCCTTGCTTTTGACTGTTGTAATGACGTTTACGGCCAGTATTGTTGTCGTGTGTCAACAAGAGCTTGTCTAGACTTTCGGCATGTTTGTTTTTCTTGAATTTCACCCTTTCTTCAAATGTTTTCAATCTTCCAATAGTCTCATCCAGTGTCATTGTGTCTAGATCAGAGAATTGTTCGATTGACGCAACAATTTGTATAAACTTTTCTGGTACAGAATTTAGAATCTTCCGCACAAGGGTTTGGTTATCAATTGTTGTTCCGAGGCTAGTCATCCTTGATATAATACTTGTCAATTTCGTGGTGAATGAATCAATAGACTCTTCTTCCTCCATTTGTAGTGCTTCAAATTCTGATCTAAGGGTTTGAAGTCTTGCCTTTTGAACTTGATCTATGCCGATATTTCTAATCTTCAGCGTATCCCACATTTCTTTTGCAGTTTTGCAATTTGCTACTTGTAGTATGAGATCTTCAGGTAAAGCTTGAAAGAGATATGCAATCGTAGTCTTGTCTCTTTTATTATCCGGTTGAGTTTGAGGGGTAGGTTCAACCATATCCCAAAGACTATTTGCTTGTAGTATGGTTCTCATTCTAATGGACCATATGGTATAATTTGTTGAATTTAATAATGGACATTGAAAAATGGTTAAGGATCCTGGATCCTTAACTTGATTACTTTGATCACCATTTGGATTTTCTCCCATAATATTTTTCTTAAAAAAAAACTTAAACTTTTATAAAAATTTTAGAACTTTGAACACTAATATCTTTAAAACTTTAAACTTTATAAAACTGTAAATACTTTAAATCTTAAAACCTTAAAAACTTTAAAAAAAACTTTAAAACTTAATAAACTTGTATATGTGTCAAACCTTGCATATACTTAAAACTTTTAAAACTTGTATGTGTGTCAAACTTTACACATATAAACACTTTAAAACTTGTATATGTGTTAAACCTCACATATACTAAAAACACTTTATAAACCACTTGTATGTGCTTCAATCCTCACACACACATTAAACTTAAAAACACTTGTATACTTAAAACTTTAAAATTATGTGCTTCAATCCTCACACACAAATTAAACTTAAAACACTTTAATAAAACTTTTATAAGTTATAAAAACATAAACCAATAATAAATTATAAGTTACGTTATAATCTATTTTATCACGAAACCTAATTTTATTATAAGTTACGTTATAATAAAATAAAACTAAGGTTTTTTTTTAATCTAATTTTATTATCTAATAATAAAATTAAAATAAGGTATTAAGAATACCTAACCTTTTTGGACTTGGGCTGATGTGATCCGTGCTGGATCAAAAATGCAAACACGGGCTTTTTTGCTTGGGCCTATCCGGCTGGACTCCTCCATTTATTGGGTCCGGTTTCTCTCTTTGTTCCCGTTGGGCCTCTCTTTAACTTATTCTTTTGGGCCTCTTTAATTTCCTTAGAGGCTTTCTTCTGCGTTCGTTTTGTTTCTGCCTTTTCTCACTGAACCGGTGCGATTTTCTCCTTATCGCTGCCTCTTGTTTGAATCGTTGTAACCCTAGTCTTGAATCGGTGCTGTTCTTCTTCTATAACCGCTATGATTTTTGGGCAAAAATACGAACTATGGTTTTGATTATATGTTTCTGATTTGGGAGAAAACTAAGAACCCTAATTGTTGTCTCTTTTGATGGTGGCGATTGGTGGTTCTACTGTGGTGGTTCTGTGATGGTTCTGTAATGGTGGTTTCACTATGGTTCTATGGTGATGGTTCTGCCCGTTGGTTTTCTCCTACGGCGGTGTTTCTGTGATGGAGGTTCTGTCCGTGGGTTTTCTACGATGGTGGCTGCCCGTGGTGTTTCTACGATGGTGGTCTGCCCGTGGGTTTTTTTCCTACGGTGGTTCTGCGGTGGTTGTTCTGCCCGTGGTTTCCTCCTTACTATGGTGGCACTAGTCCGATGGAAATTTCTGCGGTGGTGCCTTCTCGAATCAGGTTCTATCTTTCTGATTCTTGTTGCCTTCGATTCAGTATGAAAATATGAATTTTCTAGGGTATTCAGTATGTATTGTCGATAGGGGCTTACTGTCTTTTTTCTGAAAAAATCCGTGGCCTTTGACTTTGTTGCCTTCGGTTCTTATGGATTGCCTACTGTTGGAATTTGATTTCAATTCTTATTGAAATCTTGAACAAAACTTGATGAATTGGTGCCGGGTGTTTGTAGAACAAATCCACTGTTCTGCCGCCCTTGGTACCGATGATGATTCCCTTTGAATCACCTTCTGGTGTAATTCGTTTGATCGACCGGTAAATGATGAAATCCGAATGGTTTGATTAAACCTGGCGCTCTGATACCAAATGTTGGGAAAATGGTCCCTAAAACACTAATAAACTTGCACAGGAATTTGCACAGGATCGAAATAATCAAACTAATATTCTTTAATCAAACTAATATTCTTTAATTGATCAAACTGAATTCACACTTTACAATATTGACATATGGTTCCTATTTATACTAGTCTAAGAGGTGCGACGAAAGGTTGCAACTCTTCATGGAACCCATTCACGAACGGTTAGGTCTTTTCGAATAGACACACCCTTTCGGTTATAACTAAGTGCTATTTTGGTCCTTGCACTTTCTATAGTTACATAAACAATACAATACTTAAACTATTTACATAATAAATCCTATACTTTACGTTTTTGTCATTATTTCCAACAGTTAATATAAACCATAACAAAGCTGTTAAGATAGCAATTTCAAGGCAGTTTAGATAAGCTTAACACCCATACTTTGTCTTAACAACCTAAGCTTAACATCAATTTTTCTCAATGAAGTTAACACATCAAGAAATAAATTCTAACATCAAACCACCGCCGGGGCTCCGTCCCTAGGTACCTGCAAGGGGCTTGACTCCCGCTATAACGTCCGGGTCTTAACTTTGGCCAAATTTATACGATTGTGCACTCCGCACCTCCTAAACTCGTTCTAGTTCCAACCAAAGTCAATTGACTTGGTCAAAGAATTATACTATGATAACAACAACAAACACACACATATGCGTGCACATGTGTTCTTTTTTGTCAAGTAAAACTTTAAAACTATACCGAATGGCTCAATAAAGTTGCTTTCTTCTCTGTGATCCTTTTACAAACAGAAATATATACCTCTAGAAGGAGGTCGGTCCAACTTGGTACACACTGCATGGGCTATGATGGGATTGATACGTACATTCAAGACAGGTTAGTTTATTTGGAAGCTAGCTAGTTATATAATATGATCTCTTTCTTTTTTACTTGATCTTGTCAATATTTATGTATCTACATGTTGTCGACTGTAAGTACAAGCAGAGAGAGACCCTACACCACTACACAAAGCAGCCAAGCTGTTGATCAATTCTCAGATGGAAAATGGTGATTTTCCACAGCAGGTATGTATGACAGTTCAAATAAACAGAAGTATAATCCTGGAATAACCTTGATCGGTTCCATAAAAAAAGTTTTATTTTGGTTATGATATATGTTTATATATATAATGCTCAGAAATCACAATACTTTCTTAACAATATAGGCATGTTCTTGATTCTAAAGAATATTTACTTGATACAGGAAACAACTGGAGCTTTCAAGAAAAACTGTATGTTGCATTTTGCATTGTACAGAGATATCTTCCCAATGTGGGCTCTAGCCAGTGGCAGACCCAGAAATTTTTTTTTATGGGGGTCGGAATTTAATAGCTACGATAGTGCAAGTGTTGGAAAAAAGTGTAAATTTTTCAAAGAAAAAAATGTATTTTTCATGTTTTTGGACCAAATATAATTATATATAATTGTGAAATATATCATTAATATTTTGTAAGTGTGTATTCTCTTTGAAGAGAGGATTCCAACAATATAAAGAACGTTCAAAACGGAGCTAAGATGAATGAGATATCAATGCTCAAATATTGATGTTTGGAATGAATGAAACTCCTTCTAGTGTGATAACTTGAGTCCCACATAGGAAGTAAGATGGAAACCAAAGTGGGTTTATAAGGAGGAGTGTTCAAAGTTATGACAAGAATGTTTGTGGTTTTACTCCAATGACTACCCGCGCGCAGGGGGGCGCAAATCTTGGACCCCGAAGGCTAAAATCCACTGAACTCGTGTGCGCCGAATGCAGCTCCGAAAATCAGGGTTCGTGCGAGATTGTCTTTTTACTCCGAGTGAGAGCTGAGGGATCGAGCTTTAAAAATCATGGGGGTCAAATTTTTTTTAGCTATATACATAACCCGCAATTTCGAAAATTTATCGGGGTCGGTTGACCCCTATAGCATGTGCTTGGGTCCGCCCCTGGCTCTAGCTGATTACCGTAAGAAGGTTTTACCTCAGTCCACAAGCATCTAAAAATCTTGCGTGACTTTGTAAAATGGGATCCAATTCATCCAATGTGTACATGTGTTATCATCAGTTTATAGGCAACTTAACGATCATTGTGTGCCTCCAAGGATGTTTCTGGTATGTGCCACGAGTGAAATGTGAAGCAGCCACGGAAAACTCAGTTCCTAGTCCTGTTTTCTTGTTTAGTTGCTTTGTTTTGTTCCTTCTTAGTTTCATCAACTTATGCAATGGTGTAATGATCCCCGGTAAAAATAAATACACAAACTAGTGATTGCAAATTCACATACTTCAGCGCATCCTTCACTACAACAATTTACTAAATTTTACACATCTTTTGAAGAGGACATTGATGCGGTTAAAATGTGTAAAATAGTAAACTACGCAGTTCATTCGTGGGCAAAAATATGCCATGACAAAATCTATATATTTAGAACTGTACTACAAATGATGCGAAGAAATTTACTAACCATCCTCACTTAAAAGTGTTAATAAATTGTTTTAATCTACTCACATAACATTTATTTAAACCTCAACTCTTCACACATAAAAGTGTGGGCAAATTGATTGGCCCTTCATAGTTAAACACAGATTGTTTGCTGGTTGATTCATGCCAATTCTGCACCACACTCCAAAGGTCCTGAGATTCATACAAGACCTTCATTTGGATGCTCCAATGATGTTAGTTCCTTCCACATACAACTTTGGAAGAAAAGTTTGCAACAGACTGTTTTGCAAAGCCATGTAGCTACATACACTACAAGGAAAACAGTTAATAGCGATGGAAAAATCAGTCGCTAATCCGCCGCTAACGATGCTTTGCGATGGAATGGCGACCAAATTCGTCCGTCGCTTAAATGCTCGTCGCAAATTTCTTTGCGACGGATTCACGGCGGATTTTGGTGACGAATTTGCGATGGAGAATTTTTGCGACAGATTTGCGATAGTTTTATTTTGCTACGAATTTGCGATGGATTTGTGACCGAAATGTTGCGATGGATTTGCGACTGAAATGTTGCGACGGATTTGTGACCGAACTGTTGCGATGGATTTGCGGCCGAAATGTTGCGATGGATTTGTGACCGAAATGTTGCGATGGATTTCCGATAGAACTTTTGATTCGGATTTGCGATGGAAATCATTTACAATGGATTTTGCGACAGAAGTCTTTTGTGATGGAATTTGCAACGGAAATAGTTTGCGACGAATATACGATGGATCATATTGGTAATAGTTTTTAATTTTCTTTTGATTAAATAAATTGTATAATTAATCTATTAGTTAATTAAGATTCATTATGATTAAAAATGTTCTTAAAGGTATATAAATTAACTTATATTTATAAATAAGTTCTTGTATATTCATCATGTGTTCTTCATAAGCCCAAGACTTGTTTTTCCTGCATATATACATGTGAACGTATTTATTGTGATAGATTTGGCCACGATTTGCTGTTCACATGTGCATTGACTTTTATATTAGCTTGTTTCTACATAAAACACGTTTTAAACAATTTTTAAAATAAAAAATGATAAAAACTCGTAGCAAATCCATCGCAATTTGCGACAGCTTTGTGACAGAATTTGAGCATTTTATTAATTTAATGCCCTTTCTGCACAATCACAATCTCGAAACACATGAACATACATGTACTCATGTTTTGCGGTCGAATGTGTCCATTTAGATACATTCGTTGATGTACTTAATTTGTATATGTCGTTAGCTTTGTGATTATATAAACACACTCGTATATAAACACCGAGTAACATACATACTTATACACATGAATGCATATATCATTATGGAATTGGCCCTAATTTTCCATATACATATACATTGACTTTATATTAACTTGTTTGCGCGTAATACACATTTTAAAACAAAGAAAGAAACAAAAATTTTCAATAGTCCGATGCAAATCTGATGCAATTTTGCGATTGATTTGCGACAACCTAAAAATCCTTCGCAAATCCATCGCTAATACGTCGCAAAGCCGTTGCAAATTGGAGATGGATATTTCCGTCGCAAATTTCCATCACTGTTTGGGACGGAATTGCGACGAAATATAATTAAAATAAGAAAAAAATTATAATGTTAAAGTTTTTGCGATGAACTTGCGACAAACTGAAAATCCTTCACAAATCCATCACTAATACATTGCAAATCCGTCGCAAATTGGAGATGGATATTTCCGTCGCAAATTTCCGTCACTGTTTGTGACGGAATTGCGACGGAATACAATTAAAATAAGAAAAAAATTATAATGTTCAAGGTTTTGCGATGAACTTGCGACAAACTGAAAATCCTTCGCAAATCCATCACTAATACATTGCAAATCCGTCGCAAATTGGAGATGGATATTTCCGTCGCAAAGTTTCGTCTCTGTTTGGAAAGGAATTGCGACGGAATACAATTAAAATAAGGAAAAAAATTATAATGTTCAAGGTTTTGCGATGAACTTGCGACAAACTGAAAATCCTTCGCAAATCCATCACTAATACAATGCAAAGTCGTCGCAAATTGGAGATGGATATTTCCGTTGTAAATTTCCGTCACTGTTTGGGACGGAATTGCGACGGAATATAATTAAAATAAGAAAAAATTATAACGTTCAAGGTTTTGCGATGAATTTGCGACAAACTGAAAATCCTTTGCAAATCCATCACTAATACATTTCAAATCCGTCGCAAATTGGAGATGGATATTTCCGTCGCAAATTTCCGTCACTGATAACTGTTTGTGTTGTAGTGATAACAAAATTTTGTTTCCTACAATCAATCAAGAACCAATGAACACGACGCTCTGATGCCACTTTTTTGAAAACAAAGTCAAATATTAAGACAGAAGATGTAAGAACATGGCTACGAAAAACATAAAGTTTTTTATACACAGCGAACCCAAAATTTTTTATTAATCATAATAACCACACTAAAACATAATAATGACCTGGATATATATATATATATACACAAATTACCAACCAATGCAATTCTTCTGTCTAGACAGTTCATAAACAGTTGATAGAGTTTTTAACTACCAAATAAACTTTCATAAATAAATGTCTGTTAACTTCCATATAACTGTCACACTAATTATTAAGTGTAGATTACTTTCAACAAAAAACGCTTCAATTCTCACCCGACTTTCAAATTGCAAGAGTTGTATCCAATCAAAACAGATTGACTATCATAAATTCTAACCATTCGATCATAAAAGAACTAGAATATCTAAATATGAACATAACTTAATATATTAATTTTGATGTTCACTTATTATCAAACAATTGACAATCATCTTAGGGAGAATTTCATATATACCCAAAACATCATAATATCATATATACCCAATCTAAAATTTTAATATCGTATATAACTCCAAAACATCATAATATCATATATACCCAATTTTAATTATTAATATCACATACAGGGGCGGACCTAGTGTTTTAGCATGGGTGTCACTCGACACCTATAAATTTTCGAAATACTGAGTTGCATATGTATCAAAAATCTAAGGGACACCTAAGAATTTTTTTGAGTGACACCTACAAAAGATTTATACAATTATAATATACATATCTTATTTATATTTGTTATTTTTATTACTTAAATTTATTGAAATAACACTGATTATTAACTTAAAAAATTTTTAGAAAACCCAACACATAAAAATAATATGTAATTTAGTTAGCCCAAAAATTTTAAAAAAAGCCCAACAATTAATGAAGCCCAAACCTAACCTGAATTCTCACAGTGAAAACCCTACTTTTTTTTTTTTGGATTTCAGACTTTCATTCTTTAGTATCATCGTCTCCTCCAAAAAGATTGCAGCCCCCCTCTGCCGGACGCCCGGACTGCCCCTCACGCCCTCACGGCCTCACCGCCAGTCACCGGAGTCACCGCCTGAAGGCTGAAAGCCTGAAACCCTGACTGCTCTCCTGTTCGGCTGCTCCCTGCTTCGCGCCTCCGCCGCTCGTCTGCTCCGCTGCTCGCTGCCGCTCACGGCTCACCAGTCACCAGTCACCGCACGGTATCTCTCATTCTCTCTCAATCTCTCACTGTCTAACTCTCTCTTTTTGTCTAAGTTTTTTTTTTTAATTTTGTGTAGTTTATAAGCATATTCTAGAAATCTAGTTTCATTATCTAGATGAGTTATGAGTAGATCTAGGTGAATAGCAGAGTTGGTGACTAAATGCAGACAGGAGTGCGATTTATGGTTTGTTTGTTTGTTTTTTTTTTTTTTTTTGAGTTTTTTAGTTTTTTTTATTAATTTTTTTTAATGGGTTAAATAATTAATTTAATGAAAAATAGTTATAAAATAAAGTAAAAATGTTTATTTTTTTGAGTTTTTATATCAATTGGCAAACGTATTGTTAATTATTTTAAAAAATTTGAGTTTTTATATCAATTATTTTTCGATTGGTGATGATTTTATGAACGATTGTTGCATTTGTTGTATTGAGAAGGAATTACTTGTCAATATTTCGAATGAAGATGTCATGACAAGATTTCAAAAGATGAAGACCCGATGACAACAATCGTAAAGCTTTAAGATCTATAGTACTTATTGCTTTTACGTTTTAATGGTATTGTATTATTTACTTTTTTTAATTGAAAAATTCTTGTTATTCGTTAATCTTGTGTTGAGAACCGTTTCGGTGACCCGATCCATTTTAGGAAATATTTCAAAAATCTAAATATTAAATTTACTTTAAAAAAGTGACACCGATAATATAAATTCCTGGATCCGCCCCTGATCACATATATCTCTCTTAAACATCAATAATATCATACATACCCAAATTCAGTAATTTAATTATTTTTATATCATTTAACACTTATAATTAATATTGTTTATTAATTAATGACCATTATACCCTTACTTATTTTTTCTTTTAACTAAACTTCAAATTATCATAGTTGTCCAACTTAAATTAAAATACCATATCCCTTTTAATAATTTTATATAATTTATGTTTTTAAACTTACTATATAAATTCTTCATAGTAAAACAATAACAATAAAAAAAATTGTATTATGTTTTTTCTCGTTTGTAATCAATGTATCGTCTTATTAAGTTTTCTTATTTGTTTTTTTCCTGCAGTTTTTATATACAATTAACTGGTTACATATTATGTTCTTTTTTTTTTCTTTTCAAATTTTATAGTTGTATTACATTTTATTTTTTTTAATTTAGTATACTTTTTTGTTATCTATATACATTAGTTTCTTTTTTTTTTTTTCAAGTTTGCTTTCTTTTATAATTATTGTTTTTTAAGTTTGCTTTTTTTACTTTTTATATTTAATCTACTATAAAACTATTTATTTATTTACTTATTATTGTTATTATCATAAATTCAAAAAATTAAAAACCTTGACTTATGCATTTTCCAAATCCCCTTGCTCCCTTCTCTTGGTCCTCATTGTCAAAATCACAGTTTATCTTGTCTCTGTTCTCTGACATCCTCATCGATGAAACCCTCAAAGTCTCGTCCTCTAGCATCCTTACAAAAAATATATATAACTCCCTAAAATATATATAATGTTATCGTTACGACCAAATATATACAATTAATGACATTGGATAACAAGTTATAACTCAAATAATAGATTAAATATACAAAAAAAAAGCAAACTAAAAAAACAATAATTGTAAAAGAAAGCAAACTTGAAAAAAAAGAATTATGCATTTAGAAAACAAAAAGTATATACTAAATCAGAAAAAAACAATACACAATACAACTATAAAATTCGAAAAGAAAAAAAAGAAAATAATATGTAATCAGTTAATTGTATATAGAAAATTGCAGAGAAAAAACAAATAAGAAAACTTAACAAGACGATACGATTTGATTACAAACGAGCAAAAACATAATACAACTTTTTTATTGTTATTGTTAATTTGTTTTACTATGAATAATTGATATAGTAAAGTTAAAAACATAAATTATATATAATTATTAAAAGTGATATGATATTTCAATTTAAGTTGGACAAATATGATATTTTGAAGTTTAGTTGAAAGAATAAATAAGTAAGGGTATAATGGTCATTAATTAATAAAGAATATTAATTATTAGTTTTAAATGATATAAAAAAAATTTAATTAATGAATTTGGGTATATATGATATTAATGATGTTTAAGAGAGATATATGTGATATTAATAATTAAAATTGGGTATATATGATATTATGATGTTTTGGAGGAATATATATGATATTAAAGTTTTAAGTTGGGTATATACGATATTATGAAGTTTTGGAGGGGTATATATGAAATTATCTCTACATCTTATATCTATGTAGGGAATAACTTATATGTTGAAAGTTATATATTGATTACATTCAGAATGTGAATACACAACTATAATCGTTCTCTTTTTTTTTTTTGGCAAGAAGATGAATAAAACATCTTATTCCTTCCGGTAATTACTAGGATTTACATTTATCATAATTGAAGTTTCTTCTTATTAATTATTAGGTGGTTGAGACTTCACAAAATAACTCATCCCCAATGGGAAATTCGTAACTTGACCCCGATTTGACCTGGATGGGAAATTCCGATTTAAAATATATAATGGAGATGGGGCGGGGATGGTGGACACATTAATCCCCGACCCTGGTTATATTGTATGTTTTGATATAAATTATTATATATATTTAATTTACAATGTAATTATTCATTACATTTTATATAATACATTAAATATCAATGTGTATGACTTTGCTATAGTTTAAATACTATTGTTTTATCTCATTTATTGATTTTATAATTCTTTTACATACATTTTTTGTTTTATTTTTGTTATAAATTATACAAGTAAATAACCCAAATACATTTGAATGTATTTGATTTAAAGTTTATTTACATATCATCTATAATCTATAATAAATACATAAAAAAATAAATATATTCAATTTTTGTGAAGCCACATGTCATCACCATGAATCGACACGTGACATTTATAGTTTTTAAAAATAACAAATAAATTTAAATCATATGTATCTAAATCTAATATAATCTACTTTTAAATTAAAATCAAAACAAATCTATTAAAATCTAATATTCTAGTAACTTATTAATTATAACACAATATAATAAAAGTTTAAAAAAATATAAAAAATAATTTACATTCATATATATTTAGAAAAATATATAAAATTAATAGGTCATAAAAAATAATAATATCACTATTATATACTTTTGTTTAAAACAATAATATTTATATCTTTAACTTTTAATTTATTATATTTTATATATATGAAAAATATTCGCGTAATACGTAGTAAATAAATTAGTTTTTTACTAAACTACGATTTATAGTTTAAGCTTTATATTTTTTTAGGAATTAAAGAAACTCGATTCCTCGACGGTGATCCGCGATTGAGGGGGGGAATGGGGATATAAACACATTCCCCGACGGGAATGAGGATGATGTGAATAATTTAAACTAATGAAATGAAATCGGAATCGAAACCGAGAAGTCAAACATTGAAACCGAACATGTTCAAACATTATGAAGTGTAGAAATCAGAACTCAAAAACTCACACGAAGAAGTAGAACATGAAGGAATCCAATCGGAAACATAGAAATAAGACCAAATTGAACCCACACGAAACAGAAATCAAACATCTGAAACTCAGAAAACAAGTTGAACCCACTAAGAAATGAAAACCATTTATGTTTCACTGTTTGAAACCCAAAAATCGAACCTTTGAATATCCCAAACGATGGTTCGTCTATTATTGTTTATGTTGAATAAGTCTATCGTGGGAAAAGATCAAAACGACAGATGAGAAAGAAACAAGGGGCTGGAGGATGGTGACGGTTGAGATGACATAACAACCAACGTAATTTCCAAAGGCTCCAATGACTGTGAAATAGCATAAACAAGAAACAAGATCAATTAGTAATACAAGCCATATATGTTTATCATTTTCATTTAGAAGGCTTCGATCAGGGATTTCGATATGTCCGTCGATAAATATAATCATTTATGAAATGGTTGTTTAGTTTTATTAATAATATCAATAGTTCAAAACGGGAAGTTATATTTGCACTTTAAAAAGTGCTAATTGCACCTTGTTTTACACTATAAAATAAAATAAATTACAAAAATATTCTTGTAATTTACATGAAGCTACATAAATGTTTCATCGACTATAAAAATTAAATAAACAATCATTATCATTATTATTTTCTTTTACTTCTAGTCCTTCTATCATTAATTTTTAAAAGTCTAGATATTAAACTTTCTATAAATAATCATTGAATCCAAAATTATATACAAACCATAGAAGTATTTTTGTAATTTACTTTTAAATTTTTTAAAAAATTTTTGTTGCTTTTGCTGTTTGCACGGCTTGGTGCGCAATAGTAGCTCCCGTTTAAAACCAGTTAGGGGAGAACAGTGGTTATATCTCATTAGTCATTACCCTTTAAAGCTTTTGTCAGCTAAAGTCTCATTAGCTATCTTTTTCGTTTTAATAAATTTTGTTGTGTTCAAAGAAAAAATAATTAAAATGTTGCATAAATATAAATATAAAATATGGTTCCAGAGAATACCACTTATTATATGACGCATCAGAAGTTATCAATTTAAAAAAAAAACTTGTTTAAATTTTTTTTTATAAACACGTTTTAGTTAATATTATAAAGATGATATACAAACATTCACATCTCATAATTTTTTAAAAATGATGTGAATATACACTTACACAACTTTGTATGAACGTGAAATATATTTATGTGATGCATAATTTGATGTACTTAGAATGTGTGAATGTACGGGAAATTTATATATTAATTTTTTAACATTAATTAAAACAAAAAAATTATTTTTTATAAGTTGTATTATAGTAAGTGATACTCACTTGAACACACACACAAAAATGCATACATACATACATATAGATATACATGTATATATATAGACACACAAACATATATATATATATATATATATATATATATATATATATATATATATATATATATATATATATATATATATATATATATATATATATATATATATATATATATATATATAGGGGTGGGTTCAATGAAGAACCTTATGCATCGAAGAACTTTGGAGAACCACAATTCATCGCTAGAAAATTGTAATGCATCACGTAGAAATCGATGCATCACGCGAGAATCTGATGCATTACGTGGAAATAATGATGCATTACAGGGGAATTGTGATGCATTT
>JAANYP010005593.1:121288-147445 GCA_020465985.1 Centrapalus pauciflorus
TATATATATACATATATATATATAGAATACGGTTCGAGAGAGTACCATCCAAATGCAGCGCACCAGAAGGTACCACCTTTAAAAAAACTTTTTAAAATTTTTTTTTCATAAACATGTTTTAATTAACATTATGAAGATCGTATGTAAATTTCACATACATTCACATCTCCTAGCTCCTAAAATATGATGTGAACACACACTTACATAATTTTGAAGACATGTGAACATGCATTTATGTGATGTGTGTTTTCATGCACTTAGAGTGTTCGGATTTGCGTGAAATTCACATATGATCTGTGTAATGTTAATTAGAACATGTTCATGAAAATTTTTTTCAAAAAAATTACTTTTAAGGGTGGTACCTTCTGGTGCACTGCATTAGAGGTGGTACTCACTTGAACCTAAATCTATATATATATATATATACATATACATATATATATAGATATATATATATATATATATACATATATATATATATATATATATGTATATATACATATATGTATATATGTATATATATATATATGTATATATGTATATATATATATGTATATATATATATGTATGTGTATACATATATATATATATATATATACATATACATATATGTACATATACATATATGTATATATACATATGTGTATATATACATATGTGTATATAATATATCTGTAATACACATATGTATATATATACATATGTATATATATACATAGATATGTATATAGATAGATATGTATATATATATATATATATATATATATATATATATATATATATATATATATATATATATATATATATATATATATATATATATATATATATATATATATATATATATATATATATATATAAAGTGAGGTTCAACTGAATACTATAATATATCGGAGAATCAAGGCTATAAAATGATTCCTCGGGTTCCCACGTGTTGCATCGGATTCCTGCATGTTGCATCAAATCTCCGCGTGATGCATCATCTGAACCAGTGACTATAAATATATTACGGTTTTTCCTTGAACTCTTTGCTAAATCGCAACGATCAGGGAGTAATCGATTCTCAAAAATTTGCACAATTCTTACGTTCCTGAATTCTTGAATTTTCGGATTTTTGATTGGCTTGGAATTAGAGTTTGATTTTTTGGTCGAGTACTGTGACCAATATAACATGAAAATCCTGAAAATTTCATGTGTTAATTCCTTCAAGATTCGACGGTGGTCAAAAAGAACAATTTAAAATTCAAATATGGAGGCTGAATCTTTAAATTAGTTTCTCCATATCATTACAGCTTGGTATCTTTCAAGCCCAGAATCATTATCATGCAACTCGGGCTTGCGTCGACACCCCCACCAATACATTATCATCTTTCTTTCATTCTTTATCTCTGTCACGATCTGCAAGTCACGATCATCAAGAAATGACGATTATGAAAGACGAATTCAAGAAGTCATTGTAAAAATTATATCAAGAACCAAAAAACGAGATTTCTCAATCAACAAATTTCATTCAAAACCCTAAATCACAACCGGCATAAAGCCACCCTATTACTTACATACATAAACCTCACTACATCACACTCTGAGACTTCATCGACAGATGAAGCTCACTCTCAATCAAGCAAACTTTATCACTACTGGATTTAATCTATAAGAACTTTAAGAAACCCAAGAAACTTTATCAGATGAAAAAACGAACTAACTGCAAAGCTACGGATGGTGCTCTCCTTAAATAGAGAGAGCCAGCCTACAACAAGCTAAACAAACTAACGGCTTACAACAACTTGAACCGACTGAAGAAACCGAAGCAAGCGATGAGAGGAACGAAGAGACGAAATCTGAACCGACTGAAATCTGCGCCAATCCTCTGCACAGCAAAACTGCACAGCAAAAATAGGGCAACGCAGAAAGAAAAGAAGCAGGGCCAGAACAAAGAAACCTTCACACTTAACTTGCACATTAAAAGCCCAAAGCTTACACATTAAAAGCCCAAAGCAGAAAAAAATATATAAGCCCAAACCTGAAGCCCTTTTTTATTTTAACACCCTCTTCAAGTTAAGTGTGGAAGTGATTTACCAAACTTAACTTTCCACACAGACTTGTATGTGTTGGAACTGATAAACCATTGGAGAACATATCACCTTGGTGAAGATATCAGCTATATTGTCAGACGAGTTAATCTTCACAGTTTTGATAACACCTGCAGAAATTTTTTTCTCACAAAATACAGGTCAAGCTCAAAACGTTTAGTTCTATCATGAAAAACAGGGTTGGCTGCAATTAATATTACAGACATGCTGTTCAAATTAACAGGCAACTCAACACAAACATTTAAATCATGAAGAACCTTAAGTAACCACAGAATTCCTGAGTAACAGAGGCCAACGCCCGATATTTTGCCTCAACTAAGAGAGAGAAATATTTAACAGAACCAGATCAATAGAACTTTCATAGCCTTTTGAACTCATGAAGGCATCTAGAAATTTTCCCACACAGGTATTTCTGCCACAATCATCTTGAATATAAAAAAAATAAAACATGTATTTTAACACCATTCCTCAAGTTAATTGTGAAACACATTTGTTATATTCAACTTGTTACACATGAATTGATGTTGAGCTATTGGAATGCCTTTTGAAAACATATCAGAAGTGCTGTTAATTGAATCAATTTGACAGGTTAAACAACACTGACACTTACCTTTTCACAAACAAAGAATAAACGAAACAGCTCTACAAGATCAGTTAAAACCTTTCAAACTTCAAACGATATATATATATATATATATATATATATATATATATATATTTAAAAAAAACTGAAACTATCATTTAACACAAGCAGAACCCAAATACAGGTTTCTTATCACAATCTACATCAACAAAAGTAGTTAAGACATATTTTCATACTTAACTTTAGAAATCATAATTCTTTTCCAGGAGCACCGTTTAAGTATCTTAGAACTCTTAATGCAACCTTTAATTGGAAAAGTTCTTGATTCATGCATAAACTGGCTAACAGTACAGGTATTGTAAAAAAAACTAAAAAGGTACAAGCATAAAGAGAACCGATAGCCCAACAGCTAATAAAGATAACAAGGCAAAGTAACAAAAGAACTCACAAAATATAAAACAAGCCCATTAGAGATAAAGCACTGAGGCCCAAACAATTAACTTGTAAGACTACTTTAACAGCTTAATAACAGATGCTAAGAAGCAAGACAGCAGGGCTTGGGAATGCACATGACACAAACCCAGGAACATAAAAGCAATTAGTCCAACAATTAACTTGAGCCCAACAACTATATTTGTAACATCCCCCTCAAGTTAATTGTGGAAAATTTAACACATTTTAATTTTTCACTCAATTGATTATGCTACCGAATAGGCAGATCTTTAGAATAAAAAAAAACATCAATATTATTTACAGATCCAACCTTTACAGGCTTCACAACCCCTGCCACCACTTTTTCATGCAAAGAGTATAAACCAACTTCAAAAAATGCTTGAGCACACATGAACTACAGAGTTGGAGATTACAGAAATAGTAGCTATCCATATGAATGTTAGTAGGTAACTGTACACACCAAGCTTTCCACTCAAGTGTATACAAACACCTGTAACAGATTTCCTCAACATTACATGGCTTATTTCAACATATTTAAGTGAGATCGTATGGCCCCATGCATGAACAGACTTAGGAGATGAACAAAACATGCCACGTATGATCTAGACAAAAGTTAACTCAATTAAGTTTTCAACAAGTTACTGAAATTGAGTAACATTTTTCAACACACGATCATTAACACCTTTATAACTTTTTAACTCAAACCACACATGGATCAATAGGAATCAGAACAAGTTTTCTTCCAAAAAACCAATAATCAGACAAGAGACCTAAACTATGTATTATTTGAGTTAAAGTTATGTCACCTTGAACATTAATCACTTCAATTCCCAAACAAAATTTTAAATTTTCTCATATCATTAAGCTGAAACTTGGAACTCAAACAATGTTTTAAAAACAATTCCAATTTTACTAACATTATTTCCAATTACCAATATATCATCCACAAATAGAACGAATGCAATAAACATAAAACCTTTATTTTAATACACAGAGAGCAGACGCTTTCTTTTAACAACACTCCTTGGCAACTAAACTTGCCTTGTACCTCTTCTATATAAAGTTGACACCAGATAAAGACAATTTAGTGTAACTCACAACCTTCTCAATCGTCACATTTAACTTTTACATTAACTACACAAACACCAACCTTTTGAAAAAACCAGATGTTTCGGGTTATTATTATTATTATTATTTATTTTTAACAAAACTATTAGAGAACCATTTGATTACTATTGTTTGGTTGAAACAAACCCTTGACAATGAGACAATTAAACACACAGCTGAAACAATTTTACTACCAAAGACATTTGATTTAACAACCAAATTAACTTGAAACATATTTTACCAAACTGTTCACGTAAGACAACAGAAACATTTATGTCCCTAAAAAAAAAAACTAACCAGTCTAAACTATCTTAGACACAGCAGAAGCAAAAACACGTATTCTGCTTCCGCTTTTTTTTTTTTAACAAACTTTTTCACCATAACGGACATATCCCAGTCAACACCAACAAATGCAGCTAGCATATATCAATGTACCTAAAAAAAATTATATCCTTTAATTGGTTTCTCTTTAAGACATCTAAGCACCCTTAAGATGCACTTTAAAATGAGATTTTCTAGAATTATGTTCAAACTTACAAGGGACACAACAGTATAAGTGACATGATGTCAGGTGAGACCAAAGTTATGTTTTTCATGCATACATCATTTGTATATTCATAACCCTTACAACATATACAATCATAAACCAAAGTTATGTTTTTCAAGCATACATCATTTGTATGTTCATAACCCTTACAACATATACAAGCATAAACCAAAGTTATGTTTTTCAAGCATACACCATTTGCATTTTCAAGTCAACAATCCAAAATCAGAAAGCAAACCAAGCAACAATTTCACAATTTCACTACCTAAACTTGAATTTTCTGAAATCTTTTATTTTAAACTTTGATTTTAAAAACAGTTTAAATCTCTTAATTTTAACAACATTATTCCCAGTTATAAAAAAATCATTAGCTTATGCTAACATAGAAAAACAATCAAATCCACACATAACAAACCAAATATTAGTCACTTCTATAAAGATTTAACCGGTTTCCAGATTTGGTTTCATCTTTAACAGAGGATAGATCAAAGAATGAAAAAAAAAAAAAAGAAAACATATAAACATCTTCTTTTAAACACCACATATAATGAACACTATTTATATCAAGCTGAACCAAACCCCAGTCATTACAATTTGCAAGAATCTACTAGCACCTAATGGAAAACAATTTTGACAACAGGAGAGCAAATTTCTCCAAAATCAAGACTCTCATGTTAACAAACCCTTTAGCAACTAAGAGCCTTATGCACATCTAACAGACAATTTTTCCAAAAGATTTGAATTTTTTATCCTATAGCCCATTATAACCAAGAATAATCAATGTAAGTTACAACCTTCATTGTTATATTAGAAACCAAATTACATCAGTTCATATCATGAGATTCTTCACAATTATGACAAGGATGACAACAAGACCAGTTTATATGATGTGAACACAACGATACTAAGGGGGAGAAAAAAAAATCCACCTAACCAGGCACACCCAGATTATATCATAGACCAATTTGAAGGAAATAACAGGAACAATTTTCCAAACACACAAAGGCATACACGAGACTCGATTCCTTAAGAACAGGATTCCAAGGCATTCAAATGCCCGGTCAAGTCCAGAACTAAAAAATAGAAATAATTATCCAACAAGTGTTCTTGTCTATAGGCCAAGTATGAGCTCGTAGGGGCAGTTGATTCCCGTAAGCACGGAAACTCCCACGGCCAAGAACTTGCTACAACACAAGAAAGGGCATAAGACTTACAGTGTACTCCACCTCTTGATTTTTCATTTTCATTTTTTTTAACAGCCAAGCCTTACAAACTTACGAGCAGCGGAAAACAGAGTCAACCACACCAGTGCGAGGAAACCCTCAAGGTTACACAACAAGACTCCCAACACGAGAAAGGAACCAGGCGACACAGTGGAAGGAAGAAACAAAAAAATCATCAAGGCCTAATCAATCGAAACCGAGAACCTAGGCTGTGATACCATGTAAAAATTATATCAAGAACCAAAAAACGAGATTTCTCAATCAACAAATTTCATTCAAAACCCTAAATCACAACCGGCATAAAGCCACCCTATTACTTACATACATAAACCTCACTACATCACACTCTGAGACTTCATCGACAGATGAAGCTCACTCTCAATCAAGCAAACTTTATCACTACTGATTTTAATCTATAAGAACTTTAAGAAACCCAAGAAACTTTATCAGATGAAAAAACAAACTAACTGCAAAGCTACGGATGGTGCTCTCCTTAAATAGAGAGAGCCAGCCTACAACAAGCTAAACAAACTAACGACTTACAACAACTTGAACCGACTGAAGAAACCGAAGCAAGCGATGAGAGGAACGAAGAGACGAAATCTGAACCGACTGAAATCTGCGCCAATCCTCTGCACAGCAAAACTGCACAGCAAAAATAGGGCAACACAGAAAGAAAAGAAGCAGGGCCAGAACAAAGAAACCTTCACACTTAACTTGCACATTAAAAGCCCAAAGCTTACACATTAAAAGCCCAAAGCAGAAAAAAATATATATAAGCCCAAACCTGAAGCCCCTTTTTATTTTAACAGTCATGAAGATTGTTCTTAAGATTGTTTTAATTCGTCTTTCATAACCGTCATCTCTTGGCCATCGTGGCTTCCAGATTGGGACAACGATAAAGAATGAGAAAACGATGATAATGTATTGGCGGTGGCGGCGACGAAGTTTTTGGTCTAAGACAGACGGAGAAATGAATAGAGGAGGTTGGTATTTTTTTAGTGTTACAAATAAAATAAGAAACAGAGAGAAATAGAATATATAAGTAGGAGATATAATTTTTGTTTTTCACCAAAACTGCTCATTAGTTCTTAAGTTCTCATAAAATAAGAAAGAGAGAGAAATGGAACGGTGTTCAACGGAAAACCACAGTGTATGTGATGCACAACCCTACATGTGATTTTATTGAATTTATACACCCACACAGGAGATTATGCATCATATGAGAGAATCGTTATAAACAAAATTTCTTGTATGATGCACTACTCCCTCGCGTGATGCATAATTCTCTCTTGTGATACACAATTCTCTCATTTGATGCATAATCCTCCGTGTGATGCATTTGATGCACTATTTAATTCTTTTTGTGATGCATTGTGTTTCTCTAATGTTTTTCGATGCATCCTGGTTTTTCATTGAACTTCACCCTATTTTATAGTTGAACATGGCTTTATATGAAATTCTTGCTGATATTAATTGTTCATTGTAAGTTGGTTAATCGTTAACTACTTCTATCATACAGTCAGTCGTATTGGTATTCAATATTGGGGGGCCTCTAATTCAATTTTAATTGAAAAAGATTAGTTTGCCAATAGGATTGTCAATCAAATATATATACCTTGTCATCTTGTCGGGTAGCATTTAAAATTGTTTGACATGAATTGTGGGTTGATGTATTATTCGGGTGTGTTAAACTAATATTGAGTAGTTATTTGGGTTTAAGGGTGTGATTTATCTCGCAGATCCCGAATCAAATAAGAGGATGAATTAGTTGGTTTTAGCTTAAGTTGGTTCAGGTTTACTCGGTTTGGGTTAAACGGACTATTCAATTTTTGTAATATAAAGGAATCTCTACAAAGTAATTTAAACGTGTTAAATGAGTCGGGTAATTTGGCTAAAACATTAAATGATTTGGGTATTAATAATGGCTATTTAATTTTTTATATTCTATATATAAGTAATTCTAAGTCTAATTATAAATAATTCTAATTTTAATAAAAATTGGGTATTTAAAAATTAAACGGGTTATTCGGGTACACGAATTAATATGAATCTTACCCGATTTCCGAACGGAAATTATTATTCGGGTACCCGAATGAATATGAATCCTACCCAATTTCCGAACGAAAATTATTATTCGGGTAGCATTTAACCCGATTAACAAAGCGAACAACCTTAACCAATTAACCAACTTAAGATTCGATTTGGATGAGTTATTCTGGTTTGATTGTTTTGTACACCCATAATTACAGGATTTTCAACATCTGGCCTTAAGTTACATATCTAAATAGAGATAATGACAAATTTAACCAAACATATATAAGAGAAGGGATGGGAGGACCAATCCCCCGCCCGTCCCGACAACATATATCATATTTCATATGTATGTATTTATGTCTGTGTAAGTATAGTCTGTCACACACAGGTTCATTTGATATTTTTATAAAAAAAGATCATTTTACCCTTTTATACTTAAAATGAAACAAAAAAATTAAAAATTGAATGCCTAGACAACTAAATAAGTAATAAAAATAAAACTCAGTAATTTAAGCTCAATTAAAACCAAAATCCAATGATATTTTTAGCTCAAATTAAAGTCCAATATTTTCATTTGACCATTTTTTTAGTTAAACACTTGCAGTACTTAAGTTTATTCTTTAATTGAAAGTTAATATTGAAATGTGATGTCTAATGTCGTTATTTAATTAGTTTATTGTTTGAACTAGTTTATGACCCACATATTACGTGGATATTTTTAATTAAATTTATTTATATGAAATGTATATAAGTAAAAATAAAAACAAACAAAAATAAAAATTGTGTTTATTTTTTATTATTTACAGATTAAAATACAGGGTATATTTATCTTTTTTAATAATAATAAATTGTATTTAACTTTATTTTTTTATAATAATAAGTTGTAATTATCTCTTTTAGTGAACATAGAGGTGACACGTGACATTTGATGTTTTCTTTTATTATACATAATAATAATAATTTCCACAGCTAATTCAAATTTCTACATTTAGATCTAATTATGATTATTATGGATAATAATGATGGATATTTATTTTAGGAAAACATTAATTTAATATGTTACAAAATCTAATTTATTACTAATAAATTAATGAAAAAATTAAAATTTAATACAATTAAGTTAAGGTGTTAAACTTGGAAAAAGAGGTGGAAAAATAAAATTTTCTTGTATTGTAGAAGTGATATATGACATGAATTGTTTTGCTTTTATTATAATATATAGGTTTGAGACTCATGTATTACATGGGTTGATCTAGAAAATACATATTGTATTTTAATAAATTATTATAAAGTTTATATATAATTAAAATAAAAAATTTGAAAGCTAGTTAAATTAAAGATAAAAAAATACTTTTTGTTTGAGATTACATAAAAAATATTATTATATTCTATTATTAAAAAAAGATAATATGTGCTTGCAAAAGGATGTTTTTTTAAATTTTTATTAACTTCAAATACGAAATATCAATGTAAGAAACAAAAAACTTCAGTTATGTGAATGTGTATATATATATTGAAAATGATAAAATATAAAAATGGAATCTCTGAAAATCAATAATAAAAAATTTATCATATTCACAATTAAAGTTTTATCGTCTAATTTTAACTTTTGTTATCTAAGTTAAATTTTAAATTTTGTTAGCAAAATAATTAACACAAATTTTTAACTTTATTTACTACACTTCTACGTATAAATCCAAAGTTTTACATTTGAATTTAACTATGATCATTAAGGATAATAATGATACATATTTATTTTAGGTAAATATTAATTTAATATGTTGCAATATCTAATTTAATATTAATTCATTACTGAGAAAAAATTTAAAATCAAAATTTAATATAATTAAGTTAAGTTAGTAAATTAGGAAAAAGAGGCGGGAAAATAAACTTTTCGTGCATTGTGGAAGTGACACGTTGCATAAAATGTCTTGCTTTATTATAATATATTGATTAAGACTTGAATGTTTGTATTTAGTTAGTTAGTTTACTGTTTAATCTTTAATTATGAATTATTAATTGTAGGTTTTTATAATATCTATCTATGAATAATTTTTTCAAAGAAAGTTACCGGTAAGTGGTAGTCACGAAGACCAATTATAGATGTAACTTGCTAACTTATACATCTTATTAAATTATGTTTTAGTTTATTTGGCATTCAAAATTTTATGTTCTATTTAAAATTTTAAATATTCATTTGTTAGTCCAATCCGATCAAGACAATCACTTGAATTCACGAAACGTGAACACAAAAAAAAAAAATCTATGCAATGGGTTTCTTTGGTGGCTGCTTCTGCCATTGCTTGTTAGATGTTTGTTTTTCCTTTGTCCAGCGTTGATTTTGTTGTTGAGCTCCTCTTAAAACTGTATTCTTGTTCGTGTTTTACGGTTTTTTTTTATGATTCATAGTATCTCTTAATTTCTTTTATAAAACATCAATATACTCTTTTATCATTTTCTTTGAAAGAAAAAAACATGAACAAAGAATGAAGTGTCTGTCACATATGTGACAACTTTACTTCCCAACAACATTTCAAATTATTTTAGTTGTATTAATTTGTTTCCATCACTTCCCAACTTCCCAACAACATTTCTTTTATGTGAAATTATAATTTGTCACTTTATAGTTTCACAAAATAGAAAATTACTAACTGATTTTATATGCATTAATTACATTATTTAGGTACTCCGCTTAAGATCAATTTTTTGAATTTTTTTATAATCATATTTAAACTAACAATACAATACCACTTGTAAAAAATCACACATAAACACACTAGAACTATATGAAATATGCAAGTTTACATTAATTGTACCATTGAGAACGTATGTTCACACTAAACATGTTCAATAAATTTTTTTCAGGTTTAAATGTTATAAAAAATGCAAGAATGTGTGAATGCGTATTAATTTTTTTACAAATAGCCTTATATTATTTGTATCTGCATAAATATGAACAAAATAAAAAAATTCTTTTTGCAATATGTTCACATCTGAAACTCATGTGTCACACTTCACAGGTATGCACATCAATTAGTCTTTTTTATGTATTCACACGAACCGTATTGTGTGTGTGTAAAACAAATCTGCTCAAGGGAGTATCTTGCAATATCGAAAGTGCCTTAATTTTTTTTTAAATTTTTTTATATAGAAATGTATAAACTAATATTATAAGAGTTTTCATCAAAAAGATCATAACTTTAAATATTAAGATTCAAAAAATAAGTCATGTAATTTGTCAAAAAATTGTGAGTGATCTGATCATTCACACAATATTTACCGTGAATGGTTGATCATTCACAATGTTTTTTTTTTTTCTTACATATAATGATATGGTATTTTCGGTAAATAAAAACTTTAAATATTGATATACACATATCTATGTAAAAAACATTATTTTAAAAGTACGACATGTATGTGTACCATTGAAAATGGAAAATATTATGTATATATGTATGGTCAAGTTTATGTAAAACTTTGAATACTTGTTAAACTTTAATTCTGTGGAAAATTATGAAGGGAGATGAAGAAACAGGTGAAGAGAGAGTGATGGAGACGGAGAAAAAACAAATCTGGAATAATGATACAGAATGATACGTATGGAAGAAGAAACAGAATTCATAGTTTTGTCTTTACAAAGAAAGAGAATAAAAATACTTCTCATTATGTTCTTGCTTTTTTGTTTCATTCAAACATTTAATAAAAAAAAATATTGGGTTATATAAATATCACAACTTCTGTACCATTGATTTGGATGATCAAAAGGCAGGTACTGATTCTTAGAGACGGAGCTAGGCAGGGGCTGGAGGGGTGCTCGACTCCTTCCAATGAACTCAAATATTATAGATTTTGTTTTAAAAAATTTCACTGACTTACTATAACTGTTACTTTGTCATCCTCAAAACTATACGATTTTGTAAAACAAAATCACTGTAAAAACTTCGGAGGATTGAAGTATTTCGATGGTACAATCGAAATCCCAATAAGATAAAAATCAGAAATTCGAACCGAGAATATGGAGTGTTTTTGATTTCTTGTACCGCGTTGAAATGACCAAAATGACGGGTATTATTTGGCGGGAACCACCAAAATCAACCGAATTTTAAATGGGCCAACCAGCCAGGGGCTCTTCCCTTGGACCCCACAAGGGGCTGCCGCCCCTGGAACCCCGCTATCGGGAGCGCTGCCCCCGAACCACCGGTAATTAATTCTCAAACAATCTTGAACAAATATGCACTCTGCACCATCCCAACTTATTTAATATGTAATAAGATTATTTTGGTCGACTAAGTTTATCTCATTACACTTAAATCATATTGGTGATAAAACACCAACAATCACATCATTATTATTACTATTACTATTACTATTTTACTTTTTTCATGAGTCAATGTTTTCAAGTTATTATGATGATTTTTATACTTTACATTATTTTTATTAAAATGAAAACATTCAGATTATCTAATATAATTCTTATTATAAAAATATATCCTTTTAACAATAAATACATCAGTTGACAATCTGTATGACTGTATAGAAGTACTAGTAAAGAAAATTATCATTTTTTAGGTGTGTCCAAACCAACTAAAACCGAACCAAATAAGGTTTGGTTTAGTCAATTTTTGGTTAAAACAATTTGATTAACATGGTTCTTGGCTAATTTTGTTTGGTTAAGCCCAATTCTTGGATAATTTCGTTTGGTTAAAATAGATTATTTTATTAAGTTTATTTCTTTCAGTTTCAAGCACCAACATATGACATCTAAACCTTGAACATCTGTATATGGTTTAAAGAAATACAGTAAAGTGAAATATAATCAATGTCACCATATGATAACACTTTAAATCATAAACTTAAATTATTTTATAAATAAAAACAACTCAAATAATTATTTTAAAAAGACAAACTTTTGATTTGAGCCCATTCAAACCACCTCAACTTTGTGAATTATGAAAGAAACAAGTAAACAAATTATTTAATGAAACTTAAAACTTACAATTCTAATCTTTACAAATGGTGAGTGAATAAAGTAAATGAACTAAAGTAATGAAAACTTGTAACTCTGAACTTTACAGATTACGAGTGAAATTGTTAAACAAATTAAAGTAATGAACGAAACAAGTAGACGAATTAAATTAATGAAAACTTGTGATTATAAGCTTGACAAATTATGGATGAAAAAAATTAAACGAATTAAATTAATGAAAACTTGCAATTCTAAACTGTTAAGAGCTATGAACGAATAAGCAATCAAAACTTGTAATTCTAACGTTTACAAATTATCAAATGGAATGGATGACGTACCCCACTAATACTATGACTATTACGTTGTCGTAAGTCGTACCCTAAACCGACAGAGAGCTAATACGTTGAATACTTGAAGTCAACAAGGCCTAAGACTCCCAACAGAGTTTGGCCCATCTGGAGTAGCCAACATTTCACTTGGATTTTTCAATGTTAATATACGAAAAAATCCATCAATATTTTTATTTTCATTTTCACATTTAAGTATCTAAAATATACATGTATTACATGAATATTTTTAATAAAATTTATTTATATAAAATAAATTAATTATTTAGAATAAAATAAAACATTATTGTTATTTGCCATAGCTATTATTTGTCTAACTGTATAAATTTATATAAATAGCGACTGTTTTTACGTTTTTCTAATTTTTAATTTAATATATTTTAAGTGATAAAAAATTCCGAATAGTTTATATCGGCACGTAACCTGTAAAAGTTTATAAGAATTTAAGTTCATAGTTTTTAAAAATTCCAGTTACTTTGTATCCATAAACTGTAATTGGGTGGCTTTTCTTCCAAAAGCTTAATAAAACCATAAGCTTCGCTTTTCTTCCAGAAGCTTAATAAAACCATAAGCTTCTATCATTACAAAAAACAGTCTTTTAACGACAAGTTTAGCGACACATAAAACGATGTCGTTACCAATGACCGGTTTGACAATATTGATTTTCTCACTCGATTAGTATTTGGAATAAACTCATCATTTTTCCTCATTTTAACGATTAAGTTACTAAACATTTTTTATATAAGTTTTGTTTTACGGGCAAATCTCTTAACGGATATAAAAAATATATACTTTTGAACAAGAAAAAAACCGTTTAGTGACTTCAACAATTATAAAGAAGTTTAGAAACTTAAATCATGAAAAGAAGAAACGTTTATGATTTTTTTTTCAATATTAACCCTCAATTTATAGAAATCATTAAACCTTAATCGGTTAACCGAATCATCATATCCTTACTCACACCGAACCAAATATCTTATTTGAATTTCAATTGAACTAATTACCAATTAAAATTGAAACCCAATTGATTAAACCAAACCAAATAAGGTTCGATTCAAACGATATATTTGGTTTTGATTTTCTACATGATAACGTCTCTACAACTAAGTGGTTGAGGGGATCAATTTATACTTTAAACAATTTGTAATTTAGATTTTTCAATAAATGTGAAGTTTCAACATGCAACACGTGCATAATGTCTCCTAAAAATCAATATTGTATTATATATTTAACTAGTTTTTTACCCATGTATTACATGGATATATTTAAATTAATTGTATTTTAAAAAATTTTTAGGTCAACTTAAATACAAATACATAAAATAAGAATCATAATATTTTAGTATTAAATTGGTATGAATAATGTATTCAATTACTATAGATAATGATATTTGAAGACGTAATACAAAGTTAAATAAATTAACATTTTAAAAAATTGTAATTATATTCAGCTACCCTATATTTTGTTTATGGTTGTGTTATTATCAACCTACAATAAAATTAGTTTTTATAAATGATAATTTATGTTGTTACTTACATAAATGTTATAAACAATTAATTAATCGTTACATAGCTTAGAAAATAGTTTATTTTCAAAATCATAAATGAATCTACATACGCCTTATCTTATAAAAAATTTTAAAATAATCATGATGAATTAAATTAAATAAATATTTCTAGTTTTATAATTGACATAAAATATGGATCAATATCGATAAAAACAATCTATGAAATTTAAAATATTTAATATAAAATTAAAACGTGTTAAATATAGTTTAAAATTTTGTAAACTAATAACAATATTCATCTTTTAGGAATGTATACATACTTTAAATTTTAAAATCATTTTGTACAATAATTTAAAAAAAATGACTTAAATTTATAAACGTTATGAGTGTTAACAAATATGATTTAATAAAATGTAAAAATCTAAATTAAATTTTAAAAATAATATTATATGTTAGGATTATCCGTTTATGTTATTTAATTATGATATTTAATTTACTTATAAGATAATCGTTAAGCAAATTATTAATTCAAATTTTTTTATTTTAATGTACTAAATTTAGTTAGCTAAATGAATATATTAGAAAATAAATCAAATTAAAATTGAGTTATTTAATTGGCAATCATTTAAATTAATTACACTAAAATGTTAAATTTGGAAAAAGAGTGGGAAAACAAAAATTGATGAAAGGATAGAGCGACATGTGGCACATGAGTATTTTGCTTTATTAATATACTAGTTTATAACCCGCGTATTACGCAGATATTTTTAATACATATAAAATATAATAAATAAAAAGATAAAGATATAAATATTATTTTTTAAACAAAAGTATATAAGATGATATTATTATTTATTATGACATTAATTTTGTATATTTCTAAATATATATGAAGAGTAATTATTTTCTTATATATTTTTTAAACTTTTACTATATTATCTTATAATTAATAAGTTAGTAGATTATTAGATTTTGCTTGATTTGATTTTATTTGAATTTAAAGTGGATTATATTAGATTTAGATAGATTTAATTAATGAGTTAGTAGAGTATTAGATTTTGTTTGATTTGATTTGATTTGAATTTAAAAGTGGATTATATTAGATTTGGATAAATTTGATTTAAATTTCTTTATTATTTTTAAAATTTATAAATACCACGTGTCGATTCATGGTGACGACACGTGGCTTCACCAGAAATGAGTATAGTTACTCTTTTAATAGTATAGATAGATATTGATATTGATACTAGATTAATACCCATGTATTACATGGATTGATGTAAAAGTTTTATTATAAATTAAATATTATTAAAGAGGTGGGATCCCTTAAAAACTTTAAAAAAAATTTAAAATTAAAATACAATAAAAATCAATAAAAAGATGACATACATGCAAAATCATTGAGTCAATGGTAAAAATATGATGACTCTAAA
The DNA here is from genome assembly GCA_020465985.1 of Centrapalus pauciflorus. Lineage (NCBI taxonomy): Eukaryota > Viridiplantae > Streptophyta > Magnoliopsida > Asterales > Asteraceae > Centrapalus > Centrapalus pauciflorus. The sequence continues at coordinate 137,582 of JAANYP010005593.1, forward strand.
TCAATGTTTAAGTCAAAGAAGACGACTAATATGTGATTCAAAATATTTGAATTATTGATTTAATAGTAAAAAATGATGACTCTAAGTCAATTTTTAAAATTTTTTTATTATAAAACTAAATTTTTTATTTTACCGATTGATCAGTGATATAATCACTGTTATTTTCATGTGTTTTTGTTATGTTTAAGTGTGTAAATATGAGATAATTGGTACTGCTAATGTAGGTTTTTGTGTTTTCAGTTGCTTGGCAAGAAAGTAAAGGAAATAGCAGCTTAAAAGGAAAATTTCGTGCAGGGCGTCCTAGCCAGCGTCCCAGATGCCCAGGCAGACGCCCGAAATCATCTGAAACAGAACATGAGCGTCCTAGCCAGCGTCCTAGACGCTGGGGGCGACGCTGGTGCGGAAAAGTGGCGAAACCTGCAGTTTTTGAGGGAGGCAGTTACCATTTTGAAGGGGGGTTCGCATTTGGGCAGTTTCACACACACAAAGGTGCGATTTTGGGAGGAAAATCGGAGGAGAAAAGCAATCGGAATCAAACGAAGATCAAGCATTGGCATCCGATCGATTGTATTTACACATTATCGGTAGTTTTAATGTTTTCATCTGTGTTTGACATTGTTAGTAAGTTAACCCAAGCTATGCTTGGCTAAATACTTAGTGGTGTTTGTTCTTTAGTTTGCATACTATGGTTTGAATGAATGTTTAATTAATTTCAGTTTCCAATTGTGCTTAAAGGGGTTGTGGATCTTATTTGTGAATGAATGGTTGTAATCAATGGATATTGTATGTAACGAGGTATAGCGATATCATTAGTTGTGCCGGCTCATTCATATGGGGAAGACAATTAATAGACGGCGCATACTTCGTCTTAAGAGTATTTGTTGTGAAAACCAATTCATTTATATGGAAACTGTAAAAGGGGATTATATTTGTATGAGTAAATGCGAATGAACAGAAAGTGTATCTAAAATGGTTGATGTCCATGTCATTGATTGTGCCCACTCTCTATAGGGGAGGAAGACAGTCAATAGAGTGGTATACGTTGTTTTGGAGCATAAGCTGCATAATCGTATCAATTCATGTAAATGGAATCCATAACATTCTGAATTACCGTAGTATGTATAACGAGAGAGCAAACACCATCTTTCTCTTCCAGTGAACTTCTTGAATTCAATTCTTGTGTGTGACATCGCCATAATAGCATTTTACAGTAGGAAATTAGTTTAAAACAAATGATTTCAATCCCAATCCAAACAGTCTCTGAACTAGTTTAGCGACCTATCATTCCCTGTGGATTCGATCCCACTTACCCTATCTATATAGTGTTTTTGGGTTATATTTTTGATACTCATACGACTGGGTCTATCAAAATGGCGCCGTTGCCGGGGAATGGCAGCGCTTGTTAAAGTAGTTTGGATTAACTGTTTCTGTAAATATTCTTGTTTATAGTAGCTAGTTAATTTTGTTTTAGTTTAGTTTCATTTTTAGTATTTTTCATTTTCTTTAACATTCTGAACAGTAAAGTTCAGAATCTTCACGTGTGTGTGTGTATCTCAGGTATATGCATACTCGTTACTCCGGGCGAACTTCTCCGTTGCAATACGAAACAGAAATTGAAAGGACTGCTCGCTCATTGAGGAAGCTACACAGGGGTTATTGGCCTAGTGGAGAGACTAGTGGCAATCCAAGTACACCGGAGATATCTGATTCAGAAGAGCAATCCATACATTCAGAGGAACCTGATAGTGACACTGAACCCAACATAAATATGGCGGATGATAGGAGGACCGTGGAGTCCCACTACCGACCGGGTGATGTTCCCGATATGTCACCGATACTGTATCCTGAAATTGAGAATGAACCGGAAATAAAGACTCACTTATTCACCATCATTCCTCATTTTCATGGAACAAAGAGCGAGGAACCATACGATCACCTAGCAGAATTTTCAGCAATATGCAAAGCTAACAGAGTGCAAAGACTACCCGTAGATACTCTCAAACTACGATTGTTCCCATTCTCTCTCAAGGATAAAGCAAAGCACTGGTTCACGTCTCTACCAGCTAACAGTATTCGTAACTGGGAGGAGATGAAAAGGGCTTTCCTCAACGAGTTTTATTCGATTAGTAAGACCACTGAGAAGAGGAATAGCATCACCAGTTTCAAGCAAAAGCCGGGGGAACAATTTCATGAGGCTTTCGAGCGACTGAATGAGATGTTACGGGCATGTCCACATCATGAGGTACCCAAGTGGATGTTGGTGAAGAACTTTTTTGATGGTATCAGCCAAGAGAGCAGAAATATGATCACAGCAGCTTCGGGGGGTACATTCTTGGCCAAAGAGCATGATGAGGCATGGGAATTGTTGGCACAGTTAGCTAAGGGATCAAAGGTACAAGCTGGGTCTGAAACGCCAATTGGAGTTCAAGTATTGGGAATTGACAATGCTTGGAAAAGGGATGTCACAACGAATATGGAAGCTCTTAGCAAGAAGTTGGATGTGTTGATGAAAAAGGAGCAGATGGAACAGCGATTACCGGTGATGTGTGTCACCTGTGGGGAGTACACTCACACTTCAGAATTTTGCTATCATGTGCAAGGTGAGCAAGCAAGTGAGATCTCGGGTTTTCGACCAAGGCAAGATAGGTTTGACCCTCATTCAGAAACTTATAATCCTGGATGGAGGCGTCATCCTAATTTTCGTTGGAGAGATGATCAAAGAGCCGAGGAGTATCCAAAACCGAGATTTGATCAAGGGAACCGGTACCCACAGGGTAGGAATTTTTATGGTGGTACATCATCGGGTACTAAGGAAGAAAAGGAACCGGTTGTTCATGAAGCTCCTAAGGATTCAAAGATGGATCAGCTTATGGATTACTTAAAGCAACAATCTTATGTGCAGACGAAGTCAATGGCCAGTCTAGAGAAGCAGATGGGTCAGATAGCGGATCAGCTCACAAAAAGAGACGAGGGTCGGTTGCCAAGCAATACCCAAGTGAACCCTTCTCATTCCAAGGGTAAAGAGAAGCAATCAGTGAATGAAATAAAAGAGTTGAACGAAGTGAGTGAGTTGCAGAAAGTTACTACCTTGCGAAGTGGGAAGAAGGTTGATAACAAAGTTGTGATGCCGGAAATGGAGAATGAAGACAGTGATGTTGAGGAAACTATAGATGATGGAAAGAAAACTCCACATTCAGAATCTGAGAAGGAGGTAAAGTTGAAGAAGCAAGTTCAGTTTGAGGAGGTTGTGGTACAAAAAGAAGAGCAGCCAAAACCTGAACCGACACCTCCATACCCATCAGCTCTAGAGGACCCGAATAGACCAATGTATGGGAAGAAAGGGCCACAGATAGAGGATCTATGGGACACATTCAACCAGGTAAGGATCAACATTCCATTGGTGAAGGCATTGCAGCAAATTCCGGCATATGCAAAGTTCTTGAAAGATTTGTGCACTCAGAAGCGCAAGTATCCTACGGTATTGCCGAAGCAAATTCACCTCACGGAGCAGGTAAGTGCGGTAGTTTCAAGTTCATTGCCACCCAAGCTTAAGGATCCAGGTTCACCTCTTATCTCTGTTACTATAGGTGATATCAGAATTAAAAAAGCATTGCTAGATTTGGGAGCAAGTGTTAACATACTCCCTGGAAACTTATTCGATCAGCACGATTTGGGAAGCTTAACACCCACAGATGTGGTGTTACAATTAGCTGATCGATCCACTAAGATTCCGAGGGGCATGTTAACCGATGTGATTGTAAAAGTTGAGGATTTCTATTACCCGGTGGACTTTCTTGTTTTAGATTCAGATCAAAGAAGTCGGGATAACCAGCCGGCAATCATTTTGGGTAGGCCATTTTTGGCCACTGTTAATGCCCAAATTAATTGTAGGACCGGTGCCTTGGACTTAGCCTTCGGGAATAGAAAGTTGAAGTTAAATGTTTTCAATGCTGTTTCTAATGTTTCTGATGATTCAGAGTGCTATTTTATAGATTATCTTGATGAGTTAGCAGGATCACAGACATCACTCATGACTAGCAGGGATGAGTTGGGATATGCATTGTCATGCCAAGAGAATGAAAAGGTTGATTGGGGTTGGTTGATGAGCTTAGAAGAGATGTTTGGAGGAACAAAGCCGAGTAAGCAACCTCCATGGTCAATTAAGTTTGAGAAGCTACCAGAAAATCCCCCGGAGTCAAATAAACCATCTTTGGAGCAGGCTCCTACACTGGAACTCAAGACCTTACCCACACATCTCAAATATGCATTTCTGGGGCCACAAGAGAGTTTGCCAGTGATTATAGCTTCGGACTTGACAAAAGAGGAAGAGGAGGCACTGATTAAAGTTTTGGGAAAGCATAAGGCAGCTATGGGTTGGACAATCTCTGATCTAAAAGGGATAAGTCCTACTATTTGTATGCACAGAATTATCACGGAGACTGATAGTAAACCATCAAGGGATGCACAACGGAGACTCAACCCAAACTTGAGAGAAGTGGTAAAAAAGGAGGTGTTGAAGTGGTTAGATGCGGGTATCATTTACCCCATTTCTGATAGCCAGTGGGTCAGCCCTACACAGACCGTGCCCAAGAAGTCGGGGGTAACAGTGATAAACACCAAAGATGGGCAGATTGCAACCAGACCAGTAACAGGTTGGAGGGTCTGCATTGACTATAGGAAGTTGAATGCAGCCACATCAAAGGATCACTTCCCGTTACCTTTCATAGATCAGATAGTTGAGAAGCTGGCAGGCCAGAAGTACTACTGTTTTCTGGATGGATATTCAGGGTACAATCAGATTCCCATCCACCCTGATGACCAGGAAAAGACTACGTTCACGTGCCCTTACGGGACATTCGCCTATAGACGGATGCCATTTGGGTTGTGTAACGCTCCTGCCACGTTTCAACGTTGCATGATGGCAATATTCTCAGATATGGTAGGAGGCTCGCTAGAGATTTTTATGGATGATTTCTCTATCTTTGATAAGACATTTGAGGGTTGTTTGTACCATCTGGAGCAAGTCTTGAAAAGATGCACCGAAACGAATTTGGTGCTGAGTTGGGAGAAGAGCCACTTCATGGTCAAGGAGGGTATTGTCTTAGGCCACGTAGTTTCTGAGAAAGGGATGGAAGTGGACAAGGCAAAAATTCAGCTTATTTCATCTTTGCCACCACCAACTAGCGTCAAGGGAGTGAGATCGTTCTTGGGGCACGCGGGATTTTATAGAAGATTTATCAAGGATTTCAGCACCATTTCAAAACCGTTGTGTAATCTTTTAGCTAAGGATTCTGAGTTTGCGTTTGACAAAGCATGTCTAAAAGCATTTGAGCTATTAAAGGCTAAGCTTACGGATGCTCCCATTTTGCAGTCACCTGATTGGACGAAGCCATTCGAAATTATGTGTGATGCAAGTGACTTCGCGGTGGGAGCAGTGCTGGGACAGAGGGTTGATAAGAAGCCGGTTGTGATTTATTATGCCAGCAAGACGTTTTCTGAGGCTCAGCAGAATTACACTACCACAGAAAAGGAGTTATTAGCGGTTGTGTATGCCTTGGACAAGTTTCGTGCCTATGTATGGGGTGCCAAAGTGATAATCTACTCGGACCATAGTGCGTTGAAGTACCTCTTGAGCAAGAAGGATGCCAAGCCAAGACTGATCAGGTGGATTTTATTATTGCAAGAGTTTGATCTGGAGATACGGGATAAAAAGGGGTCGGAGAATGTGGTGGCTGATCATTTGTCAAGGCTGCCCACGTTGGTTCCAAATTCTATTGAAGTGATCAAGGAATCTTTTCCTGACGAACAGCTGTTATTTGTGTCTAAATTGCCGTGGTTTGCTAATTTGGTTAATTATTTTGTGACAGGTAAGACACCGAGCCATTGGACGTCACAGCAGCGGAAAAGTTTCTACGCTCAAACCAAGTATTACATCTGGGACGATCCTGACCTTTTCAAGATTGGTGCTGATCAGTTGATTAGAAGATGTGTTCCGGAGACGGACCAACTTGATATCCTTACTCATTGTCACAGTTTAGCATGTGGGGGGCATTTTAGTGCCAAGAAAACAGCCCATAAAGTATTAGACTGTGGTTTCTTTTGGCCTTCATTGTTTAAAGATGCATATGAGTATGTTAAGTCCTGTCTGAGATGCCAACAGGTTGGGGGGATATATAAGAGAGATCAAATGCCCATGATTCCCATATTAGAAGTAGAAATTTTTGATGTTTGGGGAATAGATTTTATGGGTCCCTTTCCTGTCTCTTTTGGTTTTGAATATATTTTGGTAGCCGTAGATTATGTCTCTAAGTGGGTTGAGGCTGAGGCAACGCGATATAATGACAACAAGGTGGTGTGCAAATTTGTGAAAAAGAACATTTTCTCACGCCATGGGATTCCCCGAGCTATTATTAGCGATGGGGGAACTCATTTTAAAAATTTTCAGTTTCACACCTTGTTGAAGCATTATGGGGTAACCCATCGTGTTGCCACTCCTTATCACCCACAGACGAGCGGCCAAGTTGAGGTTTCCAATAGGGAAGTCAAAAGAATTTTAGAAAAGACTGTTAAGCCTAATCGCAAAGATTGGTCGTTGAGATTAGATGACGCATTATGGGCTTATAGGACTGCATACAAGACCCCTATTGGAATGTCACCTTATAGGCTAGTCTATGGGAAACTTTGTCATTTACCTGTAGAGTTAGAGCATAGAGCTACATGGGCAATTAGAAATGCTAACTTTGATATTTCTGATGCAGGAAGGATGAGGAAGTTTCAATTGGCAGAATTGGAAGAGATCAGATTGGAGGCATACGAAAGTGCGAGGATTTACAAGGAAAAGACGAAGCATTTCCATGATAAATGCTTGAGAAGGAAGACTTTTGCAGTCGGCAATAAGGTTTGGCTCTATAACTCACGCATTAAATTGTTTCCAGGAAAGCTGAGGAGTAAATGGACGGGACCTTATGAGGTAATTCACGTGTATGACAATGGAGCTGTGGAAGTCAAGGATCTTAAGCATGGACATTCGTTTACAGTGAATGGCCACAGACTTAAGATGTACGTTGAAGGTTCGGTAAGCACTGATGGTAATCAAGCAACCTTGATAGAGGTAGTGGCTCTCAAAGAGCCAATCGACTCATCTCTGTAAGTAAAATGACTACGAATTTTGTGGGTATATTCACTGCAAACCCTCACGAGACTAAACTCGTCCATCTAAGTAATTAGGTGGTTTAAAGGCTTGCTATACGTGCTAAGTATAGTCGTGTTCCCTACGAAAATGGTTGTTTTGTTTGTTTAAAGTTGTTCTTAGTTAATTTAATGTGTGTTTTCAATTTGGAAATGAGCGGGAGTGACCGTTATTGAGCAAACGGGAGTTGAAAAGCTGGTAGAACGAGTATTGAGTGAATTTGGAGCACCAGCGTCCTAGTGGGCGTTGGAAACGCTGGAATTAATTATTGAACAGAGTGTGAGCGTTTCCAAGACGCCCTGAAGGAGGTTCAGACGCTGGAGTAGCGTTCGGAACGCCATGTAGGACGCTGGGGGCGCGGGACAGTTGAGCTAAAGTGGGCGGCGTCTAAGTGAGCGTCTTAGACGCTGGAATAAATTCCAAACCCGAGGGTTAGCGTCTTTAGGACGCCGAAAATAGCCGCACGGACGCTAGGGCTGCGTCTTAGACGCTGAGTAGGACGCCTAAGCGATTTTCATCATTTAAGCCTCACCTACCTCATTTATTCTGCAACCACCGTCTTCCTTTTCTCTCTAAACGCTCTCGTCTCTCTCTCTTGCAAAGCCGACGGTTTCCACTATTGTCGATCGCTTCTCCCACGCATTTCCTTCTCTCCATTGATCAGGTAACGATTTCAAGTCCATCTCTAGCATTTATGCTTCTCTTGTGGTTTTCATAAACCGATTAGGGCTTTTTGGGGATTTGTGTGACTTTTGGAATTCGATGTTGCTCATGTATGTATGTGGTTGTATTTCTCGTATCTTGCATGTTCATCGCACACATTTGTGGTTTCATGAAGTTAGGGGTCCGATTTTCGAAGCTAGGGTTGCGTGAACTTGTCTGCTATAGGTTGTAGGTGTTAAGTGGCATGATGTGTATATATGTTCTTTGTGGTTAGCGTGTTAGATATTCTTGTCTATAGAACTCCAGTAACCGCGGTAGTAGCCTCTCCCTTTACAACTAAGTTGGGGAGGGGTGATCTATTGAGTGGATTAGTTGTTACATCACAACCCACATCGGGTTTCATTGTAAATAGCAAGGCTGAGTGACACTAGGGTGCAGTGCATTCCCATTCATTATTTTTGTAAGCATTCACGGTGTTTGTATAGTTCATCACGTTGGCATGGCATTTGACATTCTTCGTATGAATCTATTTAGTCATGACACGAGCATCCGCGAGGAAGCGGGCAGCAACCCCAGTTGCCAGGAAAAAGGCCAAACGAGTGTCGTCCTCATCATCGCACGCAACCCCTGCCCCTCAACCAACACCAACTCCTCCTGAAACCATATTGGTAGATGATGATGTACGTTTTTATCTAGAACGTGATGTCAATCGTGCAGAATTCAGGGATTATGGTATAGTTGACTGCTTCAGCAAGATGGGGTGGATGGAAGCGATTGATTGGAAAAAAGAGTTTGTTTACCCTGAAGCGTTGAAGGAGTTTTGTGCTACCGTAAAGAGACGTCGGGATGTTGCACCTGGTTCTTTGACTCTGCAGGCAATAGTGGGAGGTCAGGAGATTGAGCTCACAGCCGAGAAAATACAACAGCTCATGGGTTTCGACTATGGTGTGGATAACGATGACGATCCCGTCCATTTCGAGTTATGGGATGAGGAAAGCATGAAGGAGATGCCTATTGTCGATTCAGAGATATGGCAAGCATACCTCACAAACATCTTTGAGTTGACACCAACTCAAGCAAGGACCTACACAACATTTCACAGGAAGGATTTGAAGCCGCTGGCTAAGGTGGTTTGGAAATTGGTTCTGTACAACATTTTGCCCCGTAATCCAGACACGACTAGTATCAAAGTAAAGGAGGTGTTTGTTGTTAATGCGTTGTTAGCTGGGAAGCCTAGGATTTCGTTGGCTCACCTTTGTTTGCACAACATTTGGAATTTGGTGTTGCAATCTCACAGGACGGAACTGGCCCATGCAAGGCTGCTATCTGATCTCTTCGAATTGATGGGGGCCATTCCACCTAACTCGGCTCCTCTACTGATTCCAGACAATGAACGCTCTTTCACCAGAGCTTTGTTCGGTAGAATGTCCTTCACCCGAGCAGGAGAGTTTGCAATCATTAAAGATCAAGTCAACAAATTTGAAACAAAGCTAATCCGACCACGTTCTCCCACTCCAGAACCACAGTTTCATGGAGGCGCTTCGTCTTCTTCTTTCCCATCCATTGTCCCGGGTGATTTCATCAAGGCAGCAGAGGAACTAGTTACAATGGTAGCAAAGGTTCATCACACACTTCACACCGTGGTGCTACCGACATTGAAAGCCAACACCGAAAAGTTGGACAAGCTGACTGCCTTGGTGACAGCGACCAAAGAGGGGGAGCATAGTGTCACACAACCACCACCACCAGGACCGCAAGTGCGAGAGCAGGAGGGAGATTCCAAGGAAGTTCCAGCAGCAGGAGGTCGAGGGTTCTGGATTGGTTTCGGTGAAGGGTCGAAGTACTATGAACAAGCTCCAATGCGTGATGAGGATCGGGATTTGGTTTAGTGGGTTGTAGCTTTTGAACAATCTGGTTCTTTTGGTTGATAGTTAATTCCGCCGCATGTGGCGATGAAACAATTCTAGGTGTACTTAACTCTGATACTTGTTTCTTTTGCTTCTGGATATGCT
>JAANYP010005594.1:0-23682 GCA_020465985.1 Centrapalus pauciflorus
GTGAATACAGCAAGTTTAAACTAACACACTCTTTTCTGCAATGTTGGTCATGTATTATCAACAATTTGTTAATTACAAACAAGCTTGAATGCGGAATAGTTCAAGCTGAGATGACAGATACAACAGTATGTTCACTAGTCTAAGACAAACTCAAACTAGAATATAATGAATACACTCACTAAGAAGCACTCACTGTGTTTACAAGACTTAAGGGAACAGCTTATGTAAAACAGCTTAGACACACAGATGCTGGTTTACACAGAAGGCTTGCATGCATGAAAATCACACTTGCACGTTCACTCTTAGTTTCAGAACTTAGCTTTCTTCACACTTCTTTATGGTCCTTAGAAGCTTCCTTTTATACTCACTTAGAGGATCTAAGAGAAACATCTTCATTGGACGGAATGAAAAAGGAGAAGTCTTGTTGAAAAGACAACATAACCTTTTCTGCACTTTTCTGAAAAGCAGACTTGTCTTCACATGTGCAGAACTTTTGTCTTTTTACTTTATCTACTGTTGCATTTCTTTTAACTAATTTAGGAATGTCAACTTTGCGTCTTTCTTCCTTGTAAAGGCCTATTTTGATATAAGAAAAAGGTCTGTCACCCTTTTTCAAATAACCTTTTGTCTTCATGTTACAGAACAACGTGGGCAGGCTGAGCAGTTCTGTTTTCCACTTTGTCTTCGACTTTGTAAACTGATCTTGTAGTCAAAAACAATACATGATGACTTGGAAACATATTCCATAAAGTGTTTAGCCTGTTCACAAAGAACAGGTTCTGTTCACAAAGAACAGAACACTTTAAAATTGCTGTTGGGTTTCGACACTCTTTATAAAATCTATAATTTCTTGAGTTGTTTCATCCTTGGATCGCAAGAACTTAACCCAGGTATATCATGAGTAATCATCAACGATAACCAACACATATCGCTTCCCATTTATGCTTTGGGTCCGCATAATTCCATGTGAAGTAACTCCAATACTCTTTTCGTTGATGGTTCGGGTTTTGGTTTATGAGACGATCGTTTCATCTTTCCTTTCTCACAAGCTCCACAAAGATGATCTTTTTCATATCGTAATTCTGGGAGACCTTTAGCCAGTTGTTTCGCAGCCAGCTTGTTGATGTTTTCAAAATTCAAGTGGGATAACCTTCGATGCCACAACCAAGAGTCTTTTGAAGAGGCTTTTGATAGGAGGCAAATGCTATCCCTAACCATGAGCTTGGCTACGTCTATGGTGTAAAGGTTAGAGTTACGGGAACTGGATAAGATTTCTTTGCCATCCATACTCTTTACACTGCAGTTCTTAGCCTTAAATGTTACTTCTAATCCTTTATCGCAGAGCTGTCCTATGCTAAATAGATTATGTGATAATCCCTCAACATAGTCAACGTCCTTGATGACTAGATTATTTAAGACTAAGTCCTCGTATCCTTTTATATGAGCCTGATGGTTGTTCCCGAATTTTACCATCCCGCAATATTGTTCAACTACGTTGGACAACAATTCTCTTCTCCCAGTCATATGCTTGGAGCAACCCGAATCCATATACCAGATGGATTTAGCATGAAAAGCAAATAAATTCATAATGAAAAACTATATGCATTCAAACACATCCATCTTTTATTGACAATCAAACCGTATTCTGAACCGAGATGTTCAGAAAACATGCATGATGAAATAAGACCAGGTCCTGAGCTGTGTGCACAGAAGCCAAACGTGTGGGTTTAAGCACAACCGACAAGCAGAAGAACGGGTCCTAGTCTATGATAACTAGAAGCCAATTCATTGAAGTACGGGTCTTGATCAGAAGTAACCAAGAACCATCTGCATTAAGATCACACAACTTTGGGTACCCATCTCAATATGGGTCCTTTTTGGTTAGGAGTTCCAGGTGAATATGGCACGTGTGCAGTATGGGACTCTGCTTACATAATCTGTAGGAACAAAACGATGAGAGTCAGTATGCATGGAAGATTTAGGCTTTACAGATTTTTCTTTTTGTTGGTGAGTGGGTTTCGTAAAAGACTTGGATTGAATCTGAGTCTTTTTAGAAACCTCAGCTTTAAAAGGTTTAAAGCACTCACCTTTACAACTGATAGAAGAATTTTCAGTTTTAGTTTTGCCTTTGTTGGATGACACAAATTGGATTTTGGTGGGATGAGAAACTGCTGGTTCTTTTAAAAATTCTTTCAATGTTTGAGAAACCATGTCAAATTTTTCTCTGTAGACAGTTAATTCTACAGATTGTTGAAAAGTTTGATTTACCAATTTTTCTTCACTCTTAAGAAGAGCTTCTTGAAAATCAAGTGCTTTCTTTTGAGTTGACTTTAATTCCTTTTCTAAAATAGTATTTTGATGTTGAAGAACTTTTGTAGGAATATAAAGTCGAGAAATTGGTTTTACAGCATCTGCTTTCATTTCGGCTTCTGAATAACTTGACAAGAAGTCTTCCTCTAAAGTAGGTACTCTAGAAGGATAACTCTCGTTAAGTTCTTAATATTGAAAAAGTATTTCTTTTTGTTTATTTTTAACACGTTTCTCATCCTCTTGGGTTAAAACTTCTTTTGATGACTCAAAAAAGAAAGATTTAAGTCCAGCTCCCATATAATTCATGTCATAAAATAAAGGTAAAACTCTTTGAGCCTTTTCCAAATATTCAGGATTTTTAAAACCGATTCCTTGTTTAGAATGGTAAAACGTAATTTCTTTGGGGCTGATTCAAGTGAATAGTTTGTTCAGTTTACCCCGTTTTAAAAATGCATCGTCTAGGGTCTTTATTCGTGAGTACAAACTTATTCTTTCTTCTTCTATCATTTTATATTTTTCTAATCTGTCTATATTTTCCATACTTACTGTCTCTAATTGTTTTGAAAGTACAGATATTTCTTATTTTAAAGAGATCTTCTCATTAGATAACCTATCCATACAAGATTCTAGGTATATATTCCTATCCTGAACATCTACCTTTTTGATTAGCATCTGTTTTATCACATTATGATTAGTTAACCACTTTGATTGATATAATTCAAACGACTCTTTTAAGGTTTGGGCTAGATGTTCAGCCTGCACACACTTTTCAGTTTCAGCATTTAGCCTAGCTTCTAAATCAAGTATATGTGTATGCAACGTACATTCACTATTTACAGATAAATTATTTACATGCTTTTGAATGTAACAGGAATATACCTCTCGTGTCTCTGAATCGGATGACGAACATTCGGGATCGTCGGATCTGGCCATCAGACATGCTGGTGGATTTGTCGTTGTCTCCCCCTCATCAGCATTGTCTGAATCTGAAGCAGTTGAAGTAGCATAGCTATCCAATCCCAGACGATCAACCATATAACAATTCTTTCCCTTATCATCCTCTTCATCGGTGTCTTCAGCATCCTAGTAGTCTTCCTGGGCGACGAGAGCCATGACATCTGTTCGTTTCTTAGCGGCTTCCAACTTCCGCTCATAGTAGCCGACGTCCCTGTCAAACTTATTTTTACATTCTCGAGCAAAGTGGTCCGGTTTCCCACACTTATAACAGAGACGTTCTTCGGCTCCTTTCGTCTCAACAGCTCTCGGTCGCTCATCCCTCCTTTCCACCGGCCTCTTGTCGGCACGGCGAGGTTCTCGGCTTTCATATCTCCTTTTATCCCTACGATCATACTCCCTTCTATCGTCCCTTCGGTGGTCCCTGCGGTCATCACGACGGTCGTCCCTTCGATCATAGTCTCGGCGGTCATCCCTACGATCATCACTCCTATCGTCTCGCCTTTCATAACAGCGGTCATCTCGATAGTCGCGTCTATCGTCGTATCTCCTTTCATCCCTGTCATCCCTGTCATCCCTGCGATAGTCGTCTCGACGATAATCATCTCATCTTTTATCCCTACGTTCATCTGAGTACCTTCGCAGATCGGTGTTGTAGCGGAGCTGATTGTTAGTCTTGTTGGAAAAACGTCGTTGTTGGAGACAATTTGTCCACAAGGCTATTTGTTCTTGAATAACCGCTTCTTCCTCATCCATTACCTCGCGGAGGAGAAGCATATCTGTACTGTGATGAAGATGAACCTTAACCAAAAGATGCGGTGGGAATATTCGTGTTGGAGATCAAGGCTAGTGGGTTTGATGCCGGTGTTGGCAGATAACAGCAAATATGCGAGTTGATTTGCCATCTGTTTCTGTTGATCCACATCACCTTGATACTTTTTCAGCTCTTTAAATACGACATTGATCGATACTTTTGGAATGTTCAGGACTCGTCGTGTGGCCCGGCATGCAATCTGCTACTCGGGGGCTAAGGCTGAAAAGAACTGGATGTTTATGTCATCCTTGTCCTTTTTGATGTGCAGTTTGTTTAATTCATTTAGGACTGCACAGAAACGAGTAAATGTAGCTTGCAGCGACTCCCCATCTTTCGCTCGGAATTCAGTGAACTTGGCCTTAGCTTCCTCAATTTTTGCTCGGTCATCTAGATCGGTTCCCAGCATTTGGACTTCTAACTCGTCCCACATTTCTTTCGTAGACATTATGCTATCTACTCCGACTAAAATATCAGTGGGGAGGGCCTGATAGATCAAGTATTCGGCCCACTTATCTGCATGCTGCCTGTCTTGCTCGGCATCATTAGCGGGTTCCCTCTTAACCTTCGATGCGAGTATAGGGGGTTAGCCTCGGGTCTAGCCACTATTTCCCGATAGTAGATAACGGGGCCCTCAGATATGGATTGAAGCATAAGGTTTCTGTTGGGTTGCATACCGACAAACTTTAAGAACCGGGACTTCCATAGTTCATACTCATCAGGATACAGAACAGGTGGTCTGTTCTCGGATCCGAGTACAAGAGCTTCACGAGACATGATTTCGGGTGCTGATATGAATGAATAAGATCTTAAAGGTGGAAACTTGAATCGGATGGACTGGACTGCGGATGAATAGTACACTGGATGGTACTGATTCGGATTAAGGTGCTGATTTCGGATGTAACCGAATTCGGATGGTCCAGATTCAGATGAACAATGTCTATTTCGGATGGGACCTATGGATAAAGGAACCGAATTCGGATGGTCTGGATTCGGGTGAACGGTGTCCAATACGGATGAACACTTAGGAAATTTAAGGAAGGAACACCAAATTCGGATGGTCCGGATTCGATTTGTCCGAAATTGAAAATGGTCCGAAATGAAAAGTCAAATTAAAGCACAAGACAAATTAAGTGAAGTATATTGCCTGATCTGGACTTCGGATGGTCCGAAGTTCGGTTGGGACAGAAACAGGGTCCGAATTGGGCAATATTTTTGTCCGAAGTACACTTAAAATTGGTCCGAAATGGACCGAAGTGAGGTCCGAATTAATCCGAAATGGGGTCCTATATGGTCTGAAATATGGTCTGAATTGCTACAGTAATGATCCGAAATACAGTGGATATTCAATATTTTCAGAATAGTTCAGACGTCAAAATAAGCAGAGTTTTGGCCTAAAATTGTTGCTAAATGATTGGTAAACTATTTTAAACACTTTTTAGCTGTTAAACTGTACCAAAACACTTAAGAATCTTTAAAAACGGACCAAAAACTCAAGAAAACCCATATTTTTTTCATGTTCAAAAACAGCCGATTATGAGAAGATTTTGATGTTAAGATTGAACCTAATAAGCTCCAAAAAAGTAGGAAATGATAATGTGATGAGTATATGATAATACTAACACATAAACAGCAGCAAATCGATGAAAAAGAAGATCTAACCGAGAATATGATGAAGAACTCGATGAAGATGAGAAGAACACAGCAGAATCCGATTTTGAGTAGTTGAAATCCACCTTTTTGAGCTCTGATACTAATTGTTGTAATATATTCCCAAATGTAATCAGCACACAAATGTTCTAATATCACTCACAAGAAGAATGCAAACTCAATAATTGTGTAATGGTGAAGAACAAAAGGAATGTTGGGAGAATAATGCAAAATGGCGGCTGGAACCTTTTCTTTCTTTTTCACAATTTCAACCGTGTACAATGAATTACAAAACCCTAGGAGCCTATGTGTACGCTCCTTTAATAAAGTATCAAGGAATGACACATTTGCCCCTTGAACTTTTCCATAAAAATAAACTAACTAGAAAATAAATACAAGACTAAACATAATCTAAATAATTATTACAAAAGAGATCCACAAGATCGAAATTTAATATCTAACATCTTACTTTGAGTATTTTATAACAACTGTTTGTTGTCTAAATCATGTACAATCCAATAAGTAGTCTAAAGGAGACATCTAAAGAGAAAGGGAATAAAAAAAAAAGCAATACCGCAACAAGGCAATGTAGACTTCCTAAATTCAACCAAACTGGATTACAAACCACATTAGCTTTTAATTATGGAGACCCTATAGTAGGGTCCTTTCCTTAACAATCCACATGAATCTTTGTCGTAAAAGAAATGGGTTGCATGACTTCTTTATCCTTTCAGGATAAAACTTACATTCAAATTTTCACCGTTTAATATGTCTCATTTGTAGTTTTTTTATTTCTCATTTGTGTAACAGTAGAACTTAATCACAATAAAACCTTTTTGTTTGTAACCACACATGAAAATTATATGAATAACAGCAAGGGAAGGAAGAGGTGTATGATAATCGACAAGCAGGGACTCGAGTAAAGGGGTAACCACAAAAACTTAAAGGGACGTAGGTTACGAGATTTGAGGCCGCCCGAGGTATTTACGAGAAGATCTTGGAGTTGATGTGCACGTCATAGATGGATCAAGAAGAGATGATGAAAACACTCTATTAAATCTACTTAAATTTCAATAAACCATTTAAGCCCTTTTATATTATAGTAATAGATAACATATGTACATCATAGTCACATAAAAATGTGATATGCTACAAAGTTAGAACAATCTTATCAAACTAAATGCAAATGGGAGATTATTTCATAAAAATGTGAAATGCTACAGAAATAAATCAAAGGACCCGACAAAGGCAAAAAGTAGTTCCATCACCGCTTAAAACCTGATGAACATGTCTTGTAATACTAAAATAAAAAGAATAACAAATTGTAAGATAGCAAAAA
The DNA here is from genome assembly GCA_020465985.1 of Centrapalus pauciflorus. NCBI lineage: Eukaryota > Viridiplantae > Streptophyta > Magnoliopsida > Asterales > Asteraceae > Centrapalus > Centrapalus pauciflorus. The sequence goes on from JAANYP010005594.1 coordinate 7,065, forward strand.
AGATAAACTTACCATAAATCTCGATCTCCTCATATTTCAAAGGCATAGGAATCCCCATGATGCATAAGATTCTTGATATTGAAATATAGTTGGTGTAACACCTTATCAGGAGCCCCTACATTCAAATCAAATATCTAGAATATCAATCAATGTCAATTTAAGTCAAAAGCAGCTTGGCAACATTACTTTGTCCAAAGCAGTAAAAATTTAGAACCTGACTTTAGTTTTAGAATTGTTTGGTAGCTGTAAAACTCCTCACACAACTGGGCACCTAACTTCTTGAATTGATAAATACTATCACACAAGAAGTAGAACCCATGCATTGTGTTTACTTTTCATACACGTAAAAGTATGTAATCAGGTATCCAAAAGTCCTTTATATTTGGCATCGGCATCACAAGTTATAGTTCCTTGACAGCAAGAATAATTCAGTTGTGTAAGGTCTTGATTAACTTTTCATGTGTTCACCCATGTTCGATTTAAACCAATTATTTAAAAAAAAAATATCTGTAACATACAATAATAAATCTTAAAAATTCTCAATGATCCAAAAATATTAAACATATAGTTTCTTAGAAACGGATTAAGAACAACATTTATTCTATGACAGCAACATGTAACATCTTTGATCTTTTAACACAAGACAAAAAGAATCTAAACCATGAAGAGATAAAAGAATACTCTTTATTGATTAACCGTAGATAGCAACGCCTTATCATCCGCAAACAAGTTGAGATCTCTAATAGAGAGATCAAGAGAATCCTTGAAAAGACTTTCAGATCTGATCGTAAAGATTGGTCACAAAAACTAGAGGATGCTCTATGGCCATACAGAACCGCATTTAAAACACCTATCAGTGTGTCCCCATATAGACTTGTGTATGGTAAGCTTTGCCACCTTCCAGTGGAATTAGAACACCGAGCTCTATGGACAATCAAAAACACAAAGTTTGATTTACATGATGCCGGTGTTGATAGGAAATTGTAATTGAATGAACTGGAAGAAATTCGTAGAGAAGCCTACGAAAGTGCAAGAATTTATAAAGAGAAAACTAAAGTTTTCCACGACAGAATGCTTAAAAATAAAATATTTACTAAAGGAAATAAAGTCTGGTTATTTAATGCAAGACTTAGACTATTTCCTGGTAAATTAAAAAGTAAATGCACAGGTCCATACATCGTAACTAATACCTACCCCCACAGTGCGGTAGAAATACAGGACCTAAAAGGTGGGGAGCCATTCAAAGTAAATGGACATAGACTTAAATTATATGTTCAATGGGCCACCAATGATATGTTAGTCTTTGAACTCATCAGACTACAAGATCCTAAGGTTAATTAATTAGTTTAGGAGCAGTACGTCTGGCTGAAGACGAAAAACTTAGCCCTTTCTGGGTGGCAACCCATAGTATTTTGATTATTTGAATTTAATTGTTTTTAGTGTGTTTATTTGCTCATTTGGGTTAATCGTGTGTACCCAATTATGTTGGGGAGGATTCGTCCTCCTAAACTTAGTTGTGTTTAGAAATTAGGTTTTAAATTAAATATTAAGACCCCTTATCAAAAAATAAAATTTTTTAAGCACGTAACAGAATTATTTTAACCCGATATTACGAGCGTAAGTTGAAGAGAATACCCATATAATTTTAAAAATAGAAGAATTAGGGTATCGAGACAAGTGCACGACCCAGATCAAAAATCCAGAGGCCCGGGCGCAGGCCTCGCTAGCCCTGCGGCCCGACGCGCTTAAAACTTTATAATAAGATTGCTTTACGTCCAGAAACTTTTATACCCTAAACCCTAATAGCAAAAACGGCGGATTTCGATTTCTAAGCCTAAAAACCTCTAAAAATTTGTCTTTTCCACGTCAAATCTTCAATCTGACGTTAGTTCTTATCTAAGATTCGCAAGGTATACTCTTCCTACACCTTTAGGTTCATTCTATGGTAGTTTCGTATAGTTTTATCATGCATGCATGAGTTGAGGTTTTGGGAGTTACATTACTTTTATTGAAAAAAATGGTTATTAATAATTGTCTAAATATTCATTTAATTAACATAAAATTATTTTTGCAAAACTTTTGTAAAAATTATGGTTTTTCCGTATTTGCTATATTTTGAAACTTTTTGTCTAAAAAGGTTATGCTTTTGTTGTTAAATAATTAATTATTAAAGTTCATGCATTTAATAGGGTTAAATTGGGCTCACATTGTTGGTGAGACTTAGGATTAGTTTGTTTATTAATGAAAAATGGTGTTTAATTATCATGCATCATTTATATAGGAGACCGCATTTTTATAATCCTTTGTGTTTGCATTGTTTATAGATGTCAACCCAGTTCCATGCAAACGGTAACCGTTCCGCAAATTCCCAAAAACCTAGGATGAGAACCCACGACCCTAAAAACGTTCGCTTTGAGAAACCCCTCAATGCGGAATTTCCTGAAATTCCCCCAAATACCAATAATGGAAACCCCCCTAGGTTTCTCATAGAGCGTACTTTGAAGGAGTCTGGCTTTGATGATTTTGATATCATTGAGTCCTTTGAGCGTTTGGGATAGGCTAGGGCTGTCATGTGGGAATTTCCATATATCCATACTAGTTTAATCCAACAGTGGTTCGCCACGATGCGTAGGATTGAGAAATCTGAGGAATACAATTTCGAATTAGTGGGGATTGTGGGGAACAAAGAGGTGTCAATTTCTAGAGAAAAAATTGTAAGATGAATTCCTTATTGACACTGAGACACCTCGTCCTAGGGAGTTCTAGACATTGACTAATACCAAGGGGGATAGAATGCGTAAGGTTAATAAGTGGACTAGTCAATGGGATCACATGAAATCTGCCGTTTTTGGAATTCCTATTAGAACTGCCCAAACCTACACTGCCTTCAATAGAGGTGATTTGTGTCCTTTGGCCAAGGTCATGTGGAAGCTAGTTATCTTTAACATACTTCTACGCCACCAAGACACCACATACGTGAGAACCCAGGAGATACTCCTAGTACACGCATTAATGACTGGATACCCAACCGTGTCTCTAGGATTACTTTATTATGCAGAATTTATGGGAGTGTCATGCCTTAAATCAAGGGATAAATTACCCTCATTGTAGAATGTTGAAGGAATTGTTCGTAATAGAAAAGGCAGTGTCCGAGGAGTTGCACATAAGGTTCCTTTACCCAAATATAACGTGGTATACAAGGATCACCATGATAGGGTTGGCTTTTGAGCGTACTGAGAGAGGTTTCCAAATTCGTTGTCCGAAATCTGCTAAAGTAACCCAAATCCCGTTCAAAGTCCCTGAACCCGTGCCTGAAGGACAAAACAATAAAGGAAAAGCCAGAATGAAAGTCGACGAGGAAGACCTGAGACAGTGGAAGAGGGTCGAGACTGTTGATGTTGTATGAGATCAAGTTCGTAAGCTAAGGGAGATCGTTGGAGATTTGGTGAACACGAACAATGTGTTGCTCAAAGAAATCCAGACGCTTCGGGAAAATCAAAAGAAGTATGATCAGCTCTTTCAAACACATTCTGACTTGCTCTCCAACATTCAGATAACAGTCGGCGAACTTGAAGAGATCGTCGCGCCTCCGAAAGACTATTAATTTTAATTATTTAAGTATTTTGGTTTGATTGTGCGTGATAAACATTAATTATGGTTTGATTTGTTTCCGATGTGGTTGGTTTGATTGTTTATTTTATTTAGGATTGTAATCGTACTTTATTTTTATTTTTAAAGTGTGATGCGTTTTATTTTAAGTTGAATTATAAAAGTTAAATTTTGTTTGTTTATTATTTGTTTGTTTAAATTTAATTGTTATGAATAAGAAATATGTACTGATCTATCTCTCTATGTTCTTAACTGATGAATTAATTTTGATGTGACGAGGACGTCACAAAGGTCTAAGTTGGAAAGGGTAGGTTATATCGATAAGATAAGTTAATTAATTTAGCCCTCACAAAAAATTTTTAGACTACATTTTATAAAAAAAAATTAGAGAGATTTACAGCCCCGCGTACAAAAACAGTAAAAAACTAAAAAATCAGTGGTGTTGGGCGTAGGGGGCGCAGGCCTGCGCTGGTTTTGTGTCCCATCGAGTTTAAATTCCAGATTCAAGCCTCACTTGCCATTTTCACAAACCCTAGAAGTTTAGTCTACGCTTGGTGTTCGGCTCTCCTCCAAAAACCCTATTTTTGTGCCAAAAATTTGCAAATCTAAGCCTCAAAACACCCACATTTTTATAAATATCAAAGATCTAGGCTAGAAATCACCTCTTTGTGGGTAGACTAATCATTTTGAAGGATTTTTGGGTGGAGAAAGTGGTGAAGAAAAAGCTAGATTCTTGCCAAGTTAAGCTTCTAATCACTAAGGTTAGTGTTTTTATGAAGTAATTGCAACTTATTTCATACTTTTTGAGCAAAAATGAAAGCTTGAGCTTCATGGTCATCCAAGGAGTTTTCATGGTGATTTTGACTTTTTAGAGTCAAAGTATGTGAAATTGCATGAATTTGATGATAACCTAGATATATGTTTTATGAGATATGTATTTACTTGCTAATTTAGTTAATATGTCATGGTTAATTTCTAGAAATTAATTTGGATTTATAAAGTTGGTTGCCTAAATGTGCATATAATGTTAAAATTATAAAACTTGTGTGAATAGCTAAAAATTAATTTATATATATATATATATATATATATATATATATATATATATATATATATATATATATATATATATATATATATATATATATGCATCTTTAAATTGAGCGTAATTGTGCAAAATGCAATTATAGGTTACATTACTTGATTTATCTCATACATATTGTGGTTGGTTGGCACAAATTGTAGATGTCGATGAGAACGAGACAACGAACGCAAAATGTTAACGTACCGATAGATTGGTCTCCGAACCTCTTATTATCACAACACCCTGAACACATTAGAACACATTTATTTTTGTATAAAAGATATATATATATATATATATATATATATATATATATATATATATATATATATATATATATATATATATATATATATATATATATATATGCATCTTTAAATTGAGCGTAATTGTGCAAAATGCAATTATAGGTTACATTACTTGATTTATCTCATACATATTGTGGTTGGTTGGCACAAATTGTAGATGTCGAGGAGAACGAGACAACGAACGCAAAATGTTAACGTACAGATAGATTGGTCTCCGAACCTCTTATTATCACAACACCCTGAACACATTAGAACACATTTATTTTTGTATAAAAGATATTCGAATAAAGTATTAGCTGAAAAGAGGGCTAAGAGAAGTGATTTTGAGGATTATGGGATCCTGTACCTTTTTGACTATTTTGGTTGGGAAAGTGTGCTTGAGTTGGGCGGCCCCGAGATTTATCAGACCGATGTGGTTGAGTGGATGTCTACCCTTCAGAGGGAGACGGGTCGTTCACCGAACGACTTTAGAATGATAGGAACCGTCCACGGTAGGGACGTGGCGATGGATACGCAAATCCTTCACTAATTATTTAATTTAGATACGAGGGTAGGCCACGAAAGGTCTAACTAGCGGGTGTATGAGTATAAGAATGAGGTCCAGTTGGCCTTTACTGACATGACTTGGTCAGGGGAGGGGACAGAGCAGGTGATTAGAGTTTTTATTCCATCCATTTTGGAATCTTAGTCCTCCTCCTCCTATAGTCGCAGGTCTTTAACTCCGAGGTGTAAAGTGCTTCTCAAGATTATTGTAAACAACATCTTGCCTCGTGATAGTGACCTGTCTAAGGTCAGACATAGGGATATCACGGTCCTACACGCCCTTCTTAAGGGTAAGCCCAGACTGTCCTTCGCATGGACAGTCATGAATGATATTTGCGCTATGTATGATACGAGAGAGAGGACGATCATCCCCCATGCTTGGTTGATCTCTAAGTTCCTCGATAGGACGGGTTCACTTTCACCCGATTCCCTGGTTTCCCCCATTTCGGCGACATTCATTACGGCCGCCATGTTCCCTACCTTGATTTTTTGGGAAGTTGATGAAGGGCTTGAGATATTCTACAAAGAGACACATCAGTCGGATATCGTCGACTACACTGAGGACAAGAGAAGAGAGAGAGAGAGAGAGAGAGAGAGAGGAGAAGGCCGCCAATGAGGCGGGAGTTCGGCACGAAGAGCTGAACCAAAGGGCGTCTACCTCGCGCAGTTGAGGTAATGACAGTGTTGATTTTAACCGCATGATGAGGCGGATAGAGGACTTAGCAGTGGGTCAGGGTGAGTTTCGAAAGGATGTGAGCCAGACATTAGATGATATGAATGGGCATATGACCCATTTTTATGAGAGTGTCGATCACTTGTCGGGTCGGGAAGATCAGCTTCAGGACGGGCAGAGAGCCCTGGCATACCAAAATGCCTATTACTAGAACCATAACTGGGCATATTGGGAGGGAGTCCGACACCACGAGGACGCCGTAGCCGGTATGCCATATCAGTCGTATGCTGATTACACGATGCACAATTACCAGGCCTACGACCCTGGCGTAGATTCTTATCAGCGCTCTCCGGCGCATGGCAGGCAGGACCTCCCAGACCAGATCCCCACAATTCACCACCGGCCAGAACCCGTATACCGACTTCTTCAACAGCGTCTTCGGTCCTCCTCTGCCTCCTCCTCCATTCGAATGATCGGGTACTATCCTTCCTTATTCTTTACTTTTCTGTCTTTTATTTTATTTATTTTTGTTATGCATTTAATTTCTTTATTGTAGTTTTGGTTTATTTTTAGTCTTAGTCGAGTCCTATTTAGAGCTATAATGATTATATAGTCTGTCATATCTTCCCCAATCGAGTCTTGTTTGCCGATTAGGCCGTGGAACATGATGATAAATAGAAAATACATGTACGAGGGAATTGGCTAGTGTTGACAGGATATTTTATAATTAAGAAAAGAGTCGTAGCAACAATTAAAACTGTTTCCATGTAAAATGAATTCACGTACGTTAAAATGTATTTGGGCTTAAATGTAAGTAATGTGTCAAAAGATTTTGGAAACTCATGTAATAAGGGTGAGAACTTAATCATGTTTTAGCCTCAAAAAAGAGTTAATTGTAGTCTAGATGATTCGGGAAACTAAGTCCGTTGGGATACCATTCACGTCTAATCCCCTAAAACCATTTGGTTTGGGAGTGGTTGACCGAAATCTCGTTACATGGACCATCGAGCTAATCTAGTCTGAAAAGAAAATAGATAGAACCATGGTGTTAAAAAGAAAAAGAAAACGTTGTCGTGAACATGCAAAGAGGAAAAGATGGTCAAACGACCCACGTGTGTTAAGTATCGTAACCTTGAGCTAAAAGGATATTTCCAAGAGTGAGATACATTATAAATTCTAAGGGAAGTACTTTTTTAACTGAAAACGTCTTCAATTTACATGTTAAAAATTTTAATGCATTAGTGCGAAGGCTAGCTTAACATAGAATTCCTAGAGTCACTGCTAACACATGCTCGTTACATAGTTAGTTCTGATTCCAAAAGTTTGTCCGGGGACGACCAAGAGTTAAGTTGGGGAGGTTTGGTAAGTCTATAATTTTATATGTTTCAGAGTCATTTTATGTTCATTTTAAGCACTGATACTTCGTAAATTCCATATTATTACTCCAAGTTTGTGTTTCAGTGTCAAGAGATTAAAAGAAAGCAACTCGAGAAAGTTCAGAGCAAACCAAGCCACCTGCGCTCCAAAATAGAAGAGATCCAGTTGTCTAGATAAATTCCAGCGTAAACCAGCGTAACCCTAGCCGCACCTTGGCACAGGGGGGGTGCAGGCTTGCGCCTGGCCTGCGCTGGGACGGCGCAAAAACGCGTTTTCCAGCCTGTGGAACCCTAATCTCGACTCCTCTATAAATAGAGGTCGATGACAGTCTTGAAAGGGGTCCCGACGTGTGTGAAGGATTTGGCGAAGCCCTGCTGGGGTGAATCTACGATACAAGAACGAAGACGGTGATTCACAAGCTACGAGATGTCTCAGATATACACTTGTGAAGAGCATACGATGAGCGGCTAATCCCATTAGCCGTTTACGGAGGATCTACAGCTAAGTTTACTCTACTTTAATTTCTTATGTTTTGATGTATTTGTATTGATTGAGATATTCTATGTGTATGCAAATGATAAGAATTCGACTATGATTATGATTGTATGTTTTGATTGGTAAAAGCAAGATAGTTTATAGTGGTATTATTATTTGTGCCGAGTCCATTAGCTTAGGGATTAAGACAGGTAATGAATATTTTATACGTTATGCCGAGATTTATTGGTTAAAACATGTTTGAGTAATTTAGTTGCGCAATTAATTATGTCTTTGTGATTGTTGCATGAAATACGAGTGAGTAATACTTATGTCGTAGTGATCCTGTGGATGGTTATTCTTCTCTTGATTGTTAATCTATTACGTCAGTTAATTTGTGTTAGGCACAAAAAGGCCTCAGTCAAACCTGTTCTACATCTGAGGGGGAGATTTAATAATCAAACCTGTTGATGCATTTGAAGGTTGAATTTAAGGCCTGTTATATGCCTTATTGAAACCTGAAAATGATTTGCAATATCAGTCTAAAGCTGTTCTATATGTTGCATGTGTTGCAACTAAGACAGTTTGTCCAAACTGCTCTGTCTGCTGAACAGGCTGGACATAAACTGTCTACGCTGCTCTACACTATTGAGCAGCTTGGGCATTTTTAAAGTGTTCTGTTCTTTGTGAACAGAACCTGTTCTTTGTGAACAGGCTAAACACTTTATGGAATATGTTTCCAAGTCATCATGTATTGTTTTTGACTACAAGATCAGTTTACAAAGTCGAAGACAAAGTGGAAAACAGAACTGCTCAGCCTGCCCAAGCTGTTCTGTAACATGAAGACAAAAGGGTATTTGAAAAAGGGTGACAGACCTTTTTCTTATATCAAAATAGGCCTTTACAAGGAAGAAAGACGCAAAGTTGACATTCCTAAATTAGTTAAAGGCAATGCAACAGTAGACAAAGTAAAAAGACAAAAGTTCTGCACATGTGAAGACAAGTCTGCTTTTCAGAAAAGTGCAGAAAAGGTTATGTTGTCTTTTCAACAAGACTTTTCCTTTTCATTCCGTCCAATGAAGATGTTTCTCTTAGATCCTCTAAGTGAGTATAAAAGGAAGCTTCTAAGGTCAGAAAGAAGTGTGAAGAAAGCTAAGTGCTTAAAACCAAGAGTGAACGTGCAAGTGTGATCTTCATGCATGCAAGTCTTCTGTAAACCAGCATCTGTGTGTCTAAGCTGTTTTACCTAAGCTGTTCCTTAAGTCTTGTAAACACAGTGAGTGCTTCTTAGTGAGTGTATTCATTGTATACTAGTTCGAGTCTGTCTTAGACTAGTAAGCATACTGTTGTATCTGTCATCTCAGCTTGAACTATTCCGCATTCAAGCTTGTTTGTAATTAACAAATTGTTGATAATACATACAAACATTGAGAAAAGAGTGTGTAGTTTTTAAATTGCTGTATTCACCCCCCCTCTACAGCTTATAACTATATACTTTGGGAACCTCTCGGGACCTACAATTTGCCATCCATTTTTAGTTACAAAGCAATAGCAAATCATTGATCTAAACAAATTATTCAAATCCACAAATTCACAATTTACAGTGTTTTCAATTAAACTTATAAGGCTGATTGCCTAACCCTAATTATAAATTCACTCCCAACAGATTCGACCCTTACTTCTCTGAGCTAAACTGTGGATATAAGGATTAATTCTGCGGGTCATAACGATGGCCCGTCAGATTTTGGAGTCGTTGCTGGGGAGTGGTAACGTTAGTTAGGGCTAGAAGTTAGTCTTTGTCCTTAGTTTTAAGTTCTTAAGTTTAAGTACCGACTTTGGTTATTTTTAGTCTTTAATTATTATTATTAAAAATCAAATAAAAAATTCAAAAAGGTAATTGTAGTCCTCTAGTTTACCACCAAAAACATAATTAGTTTAATTAAGCATTGAATTTTAGTAGTTTATTAGTGTATGCACACACGTCGATCGGCTAGAGGATTGCCGCTACAATTCGAGCCCGATAGAAAAGTAGCTAAAGCGAACCGAAAGACTGTCAGGATTCAAAAATAACAATTAATCACGGAGAATTAAAACGAACACGAGGAAGAAATTCCTAATTTAGAAATTCCTAATTTAGAAAGTCCTCCGATTTCGCCGCGAAATCGTGATCAAGAAGAACCCGAGCGCATAGCTACTAGGATGGGTGAGCAAGCGAGGCGTACGGTTAAGTTACATTACCGCCCAGGTGATGTGCCCGATCCGTCTCCGATTCGTTATCCGGAAAACGAGAACAAACCCGAAGTTCGTCCTCAATTATTTCAAATTCTTCCGATTTTTTGAGGGATGCCAAGCGAGGAACCCTATGAACATCTAGCTGAGTTCACAGCTATTTGTAAAGCAAACCATGTTCGAGGTATAACCACCGACGGTTTAAAACTTCGATTATTTCCTTTCTCATTAAAAGGGAAAGCGAAGAATTAGTTCGTATCCTTACCAACCAATAGCATTACAACATGAGATCAAATGAGACGAGAATTCCTTAATGAATATTATCCCATTAGTAGAACAACTGAGAAAAGAGAGGAAATTACCGGGATTTAAGCAAAAGCAGGGCGAACAATTCTACGAAGCTTTCGATCGTATGAATGAATTATTGAGAGCTTGTCCACACCATGAAGTACCCAAATGGATGCTTATCAAAACATTTTTGATGGTGTGAGTCAAGAAAGTCGAAATATGATTATAGCTGTAAGGATCTGAACTTAACTACCTAAGATTAACTGATTTGAATTGATCAGAGTGTAAACCAATAATCTTATATTGAATCAAAGTCTAATTAAGAAGTTTGCGGAATAACACTTAATTATTTTGATAAAAGCTTTCAGAATCAATAACAAATAAACACAAGTAATAATCAAGACTGCTTGTATTGCTGAATCAGAATGATTACAATCACCTCTAATCTGTTTGATTAGACGAAGAACACAAATTGTTCTTAGGGTTTTACAACCTTAGAGGCTTATGAAAACTTAAACAAAAAGCAATTACAAACTTGAGTATGCAGAAACTTCTAATCCAATAGAAAAACCTATTCTATGTATTTATAATGCTTTCTGATTTGTTTCCTTGAAGGACTCTGACTTCTCTGATAGTAGATATGCTGAAATCTTCGTGTAGATATCTTTTCCTGAATATCAGCACTTTCTGTTTATGAAACCGTTGAGCAGCTTGAATCTCTTAGCAGTTTGAGCAGGGCAGCTTGAGTGAAATTACTCTGGCAGCATGAACTTTTACACTAGCAGCTTGAGATTCTTAAACTAACAGCATGAACTTTGTACTTACATAGAAATTCTACTAACAGTCTGAGAAGTCTAACTAACAGCTTGAACTACTTAGAATATTTCCCAACAATCTCCCCCTAACTTAAATTCTTTACACAAGACTTTAAGTTCTATACAAATAAGGAAATAAAATAAGTAAACTGTTATTTACAAACCAAGGCTTTCAAAAACTTACAACTGCTCAAGTTTCTGATTGACAGCCTTCAAAAATTCTCTCTTCAAATCTTCTCTATCACAGTATATTCTTACTGACCTCATTTGAAGTAGCATAGCCTTTGGAAGATCAAAGAATTCAAAATTGAAGAATAAGCAGGATCCATTTGCAAACCTGATTCTGTAAGTCTTTGATTTGACAAACAGATCAACTTGTACAACTTTCATCTCCTTGGCATCTTCTATATCCTTCCTTACTGACTCCGGATAAAAAATGCTCTGTAGATCTTTAATTGCTTGCTTTACTTGTGGGAGGGAAGATCTGACTTGAGTAGCAGTCCCAACTTGATACATCCTTGTAAGCTCATCTCTTGTCATCCCTTGAGTCATATGCATTATGCTTTTATACTCTTCCTCAGGACCAGTTTCTCTTCTTACTACAAAATGATATCTTAAGTCAATGTTATCCATTGGCTTAGCATACCAGTAAGTAATAAGAGGTTTGGAGAAATCATGCTGGTCGAGGGACTTCTCTATCTCCATTACTTGTTGCAGCTGATGCTCAAAAAGCACCTTTTTGACCTGATCAAGCTTTGCTTGTGAGATTGGCTCTGGTTGAGGAATAGGAGCAACAGCTTGAACAGAAGGAGCAGGATCACTCGCAGCAGCTTGAACTGAAACTTTTGATCTTTGGACTTCTTGGGAGACTTTGGCTACCTTACGTTTTTCCATTTCCTTATCGTGGATATCTTGCAACCTTTCTGTGCTCATGGACTGAGCCATCTTCTTTGGGATACCAGCAGCAAAGGCAAAATTTATCAGGAATCTTCTATGCTCAGCCTTAGAGTGCCCTGTTGGCATCTTTCTTTTCCTTTCACCTTGCTTGACCACAAACCCTCTTAGATAGTCTCCTAAGGTCTCATCATCTTGCATTGGATCATGGGATTGTTGGTCTAAAGCTTTATCTTGTTCTTCTGCTAACTTTCTGGCAATCTCAGCATCAAAGGCAATCTGGGCTTCTTTGGTAGAAAATTTGTGCTTTGGAGACTCTATAAGAATGCCCTTGCCCTTATCTTTTGTAGCAGAAGTTGTAGCTTGGACTGAACGGATGGGAGCTTGAATACCTTCTCTTATAACAACTCCAGTTGCTTTTGAAGAAGCAGCTTGAGTTTCTAGGCTAACAGCTTGAGAAGCTGTTGGGACTGTTAGCCTAGATTCTTGAACGGCTGGAGCTGCTTGGACTGATTCTGTTGGAGCTGCTTGGACTGCTTTAGGGATCTCCTGATTCTCCCCCTTTTTGGAAGCATTGGTTTGGTCAAGAGGACCTACAACCTTTGCCACATGGGTTTGAATCATACGTTCTAATTGAATGATCTTATTCCCACAGAGGGTAAACCCTTTGTGGAGATAATCCATTCTCTGATTTTAAGCCGCCTCTGCCTGTCTGAGTGCAATTATTTGTGCCCCGTGTGCAGCAATGATGGACTGATGATATTCCGACATTGCTACAACAGGTTGCAGCATAGCATTAGTGGCAGACTAGCCTCAAGATCAGCAAACGAATGTGGAGCTTGTGATCTATCATTGGCATGAATACCAGAAGTAGAAACCTGTGGGCCCCTCTATTCTTGGTACTGGGGACTTCCAGCTGGTGCTTGCACACCTGCTGTTGCCATGGGTGTGGTCTTAGAGATGTTGGCACTGTCCTGTGCCTCTTGTGTAGAAGCCACAGTAGTGCCAGCCACAGAACCCATATGGACTATATCTGGTGAGATGTCCACCTCCTGATTGAGGTTGGGAGTGTCCTCAATGGGTGCCCTTTGGATATTCTGTGCAGAAGTGTCATCCTGCACAGGGTTATTTGGCTCTTGTCTGAGGGCTAAGGAGGAAGGAGCTCCTGGACCTCTTTTCCTTTTATATAGTTGGAGTGGAGATGTGGGCTTAACAAAAGGAACAGATGGTATTCGAGTATAATGAGGAGTGGGTTGGGGTCCTGGGGGTGAAGCAGTAATGTTAGGCTGAGCCTGCTCAGGACCCTCTCCTCTGTTTCTTGGAATGATGTTCATCATTGCAGAAGGCAATGGAACATCTACACTCAAAAAATTGGCACTTGGCTTTAAAAGCCTTTTAATAGAAGATAGTGAGTGCCTATGGGAAACATGTATCCTCTTATGTATATTAAAATTTGTGCATGTTTTTGCAATTATTTCTGCTAAAAATCTCGGATACATAAAAAATTTCCCATTCTTTAGGGAATGATGCCTTAACATCCCCTGGAAAATCATATTTGAAAATTTGAACTGTTGGCCTGTTGAAAAGCACACCAAGGCAGTGGCAATGTTTGATGAAAATTCGGACCAACCAGTTCTTTTAGGGCTAAGACACTGCTGAATAATGTGCACAAGATATTTCCATTTAGGAGAAAAATGTGCTTTAAAGAAAGTAAAGGAATCAGCAGGACCCCTATATCCAATATTATAAAGACCAGAATGTAACTCATTAAGGGATAGGTCTGTTATACCTGAGGCATTTTGAAGATGCAGATGTTGTCGAATCGAATCCTCAGTCACTGTGATGATAGTGCCATCGATTTTGGATGTCAGAGAAGAGACTTGATGGTTTTTACAGAAGCACAGTTCCAGAACTGCTCAATTTGAGATGTATATGGTGGGATTGATATTGAGGGCATGATTGATATGGGAACTTTGAAGGAATTCCATCATGTCATGGAACGGTTCAAGATCAGTGTGTTTGAGAGAGTAGGGTAGACAGTTATGTTCTTTGACGAACTCCATTGAAGATCAATTGGAGATTTTTAGGGTTTCAGTGATGTGCGTGGGAATTGTTTCAGAGAATCAAGAAGGGTTCAAGAAGATATTTTGCAACTGGTAGTTACAATAGAACGAAACTGGAACCTTTAAAGGTTTTGAAAATATCTAAACCCGCGCACACACTTATGGAAATGACCATATTACCCTGCACACTTTGACAGATCAAGTGAAACAACTAAAAGTCCGAGAAAATGAACTAGCAGCTTGGGAAAATACTCAAGCTGTTAGTTGAAAGTTTGGCGACTGATAATGAAACAGTGACTCCCCCTTAATCAAGCATATGTACACAGAGAAGCAAATTAATCCATGTTAACCATACCAATATTTGATACTAGGAAGGTGAATCTTCCTACATCAAATGGTTTTGTAAATAGATCAGCTAACTGATCATCAGTGTGAATTTTGGTAACTTGAATTAATTTCTTCTCATTGCAATCCCTTATAAAATAAAATCTAATTTCAATATGCTTGGTTTTGGGAAACTTCACTGGATTTTGTACAATGCTAATTGCACTTGAATTGTCAATATAAATGGGAGTGGATAGGAAATTCATACCATAGTCTCTCAGTTGATTTTGAATCCACATAACTTGGGAGCAGCAACTAGTAGCTGCTACATATTCTGCTTCAGTAGAGGATGTGGAGATAGTTGTTTGCTTTTTACACTGCCAAGAGACCAATCTTGTTCCCAAGTATTGACATCCACCAGTTGTGGATTTTCTGTCAATATTGCATCCTCCATAATCACTATCAGAATAGGCTGTTAGTTCAATAGGAGAGTCTTTAGGATACCAGAGGCCTAAATGTGGTTAGCCTTTGAGATATCTAAAGATTCTCTTAACAGCAACCAAATGAGAATCCTTTGGAGAGCATTGAAACCTAGCACACACACAGACAACAAACATAATATCAGGTCTAGAAGATGTTAGATACATAAGAGATCCTATAAGAGATCTGTATAAATGAATGTCCACATCTATGCCATCTTTGTCTGTATGGAGCTGCTTGTGAGGATCCATTGGAGTACTTGCAACTTTGGTGTCTTGATACCCAAACTTTTCCAGTATGTCTTTAACATACTTTGATTGACTGATGAAGAGACCAGTGGGCTTCTGCTTCACTTGCAATCCTAGAAAGAAAGTGAGTTCTCCCATTGAACTCATTTGAAACTTTTTATGCATTAAAGCCTCAAACTCTTTACATAGACAATCATTTGTTGAGCCAAAGATGATGTCATCAACATAGATTTGTACAAGCAAAATCTCAGCTTTGATGGACTTTGTGAAAAGTGTTTTGTCCAGAGTGCCTCTCTTGAACCCATTCTGTAGAAGGTATGATGACAGAGTGTCATACCATGCTCTGGGGGCTTGATGGAGTCCATAGAGAGCCTTGTCTAGCTTGTAGACTCTGTCTGGATACTTGTAGTCCTCAAAACCAGGAGGCTGACAGACATAGACATCCTCTTCAATTGTGCCATATAGAAAAGCAGACTTCACTTCCATTTTATACACCTTAAAACCTTTGAAGCTTGCATAGGCCAAAAACAGTCTGATGGCTTCAATTCTTGCCACTGGGGCAAAGACATCCTCATAATCTATGCCTTCTTCTTGAGTGTACCCTTGTGCTACTAGTCTTGCTTTGTTCTTGATGACTATCCCTCTCTCATCCTTTTTGTTTCTGAACACCCATCTTGTACTAATGGCTCTCTTTCCTTTAGGAAGATCAACAAGTGTCCATACATTCTGAATTTTGAATTGTAGCAGCTCTTCCTGCATTGCCTCAATCCAGGATGAATCTTTCAAAGCTTCTGATGCCTTTTTAGGTTCTAGTTGAGACATGAAGCAGGCATGTTCAAAAGCAGCTAGACTGAATTCAGGAACTGCTTGTTCAGCAGCAGCAGTTTCATTGTGAACCATTTTCCTTGTTTGTACAGGTGTACGTGGATCACCCACCATTTGATTGAGAGGATGATACTTGTGAACCCTGAGTGTAGGCTCTCTTTCTGTCTGAGAAGAAGATCCAAGGTTTGTATCATCTCCATCAGGACCAGTGGATGGTTCAGCTTCTGGAACAGCTTGACTTGAGTCTGGGACTGTTTCCCTTTGTGTTGGAGCTGTTCTCTCAGGACTTGGGAATTGCACTTCAGTGTCTGGATTTGAATCATGTGGAGCATTTAGAACCCCTGGAGGGTCACAAGACAGAAGTGGTATACTTGTATACTCATC
>JAANYP010005595.1:0-85489 GCA_020465985.1 Centrapalus pauciflorus
CAATATTGAAAGTAAACCTTGATGATAATGACCAATTTTGCAAAACCAAAAGTTCAGGGACCAAATCTAAAATTTGATACAAACCACAAGGACCATTTTTGTAATTAACTCTAATAGAATAGTTAAATAAAAAAATTTACTTAAGAAACCAAAACTAAAATAATAAACAAACTTGAAGGACCAAAATGTTATTAATAAAAGGGTAAAATGGTCATTATATAATATTTAACCATTTGATTATTAAAATTAACAGCAGAGGGACCAATTTTGCAAGTAAAAGTGATAATAATGACCGTTTTTGCAAAATTGAAACTACAGGGACCGTATCCAAAGTTTTATGTAAACCACAGGGACCATTTCTGTAATCTACTCTGAAATAAATTACAAAAATGGTCCTTGTGGTTTGTGTAAAATTACGGAAATGGTCCATCAACTTTCAAAGTTGCAGTGGTGGTCCCTCAAATAATATTTTACTTGCAGAAAAGGTCCCTCTGTGTCTGAACTTTTTAAAAATGACGATTTTGCCCTTTTATTATATGCAAGTTTAGTCCCTCAACTATTTAATTTAATTTCACTTTTGGTCCTTTTCCTAAAACTTTTAAAATTTGATTTTAAATTTGAAATATTGATTTAACAAATTATTATTTAAATCTTTATGTTATTATTATTATTACATATACCTATTTATTTTTAAATATAAATTTATATTTATTTATTAACAAATATTTTTATTCTTAATTTAATTAATTTACGCGTTTTTATGTATTCAATTTATTTAATAAAGAACTAGTTTCTGAACACACGTATTACGTAAATAATTTTTAATAAATGATTGGTTAAATGAAATGTATGTAAACTTAGATTAAATAATTTAATATTAATTATTATATAAAAATAAAAATAAAGTACAGTTATTTGTCATATATATATATATATATATATATATATATATATATATATAGAATCAGATTCATCAACCGTACCTATAAGATTCCAGCGTACCCTAATGTGAATGATCATTCACATATTATTTTTTTAATAGACATGTATAATACAAAATTATAAGACTTTTTTTCAAAATAAGCAACATCATAAATTTTGTGAATGGTAAAAAAAGATCATGTAAATGGTCATCCACACCAATCACAGGGTGTGAAATGACCATTTATATGGATGACCATTCACATAAATATGCATCGAGCATTCACATAATTTTTAAGGACACAGAACGTGTGAATATATGTGAAATTCATATATCATGCGTATAACATTAAATTAAACATGGTTATGAGAAAAAATTTAAAAAAAAAGTTTTTAAGGTTGGTACCTTCGGGTGCACTTGATTTCGAGAGTTACTTTTTTGAACCTGACACTATATATATATATATATATATATATATATATATATATATATATATATATATATATATATATATATATATATATATATATTAAGAACCATAAATATTGTGAAAACTTAAGAACCTTTTATGGCCTTTGGATTAATAGAATCAATGGTTGATATATTTGATGGTAATTTTGAATTATTTAGAACTTTGATAGTGGGGAATCTTGAAACGGTGTGAAAAATTTATTTTTGGGAGAAAAAAAATTTGATTTTTCTCTTTCTCTCTCTTACTTTTTTTCATTTTCATTTTATTTTTCTTTCATGAAAATTGATTTTTATAGTAAAAAAACGTTTTTTATAAAAAAAATATTTTTTTATATATAGGAAATTATTTAATTGCTAAATTATTAACGTATTCTATATAAAAATATTATGTGTCTGTATAGAATGACATATAATTCTATATTTTTTTATTTAGATTAACATTACTATTCATAATCTATGTAGAATGTTATGTTTCGTGTATTATATTCTATGTAGATTATCATGTAATCTATGTAGAATGTCGTGTAGAATGTCAAATATCATATATTTGTTAGAATGTATTTTTGGTTGATGGAATACAAAGTATAGGGTCTATTTTGTAATTAGTTAATAGTTGTATAAATGTGTATAAATAGAATGTTGACTTTCAAAATAGATAGTTCTGACAGTTACTGATTTGTACGCATTAATTTCAGAGAAAGGGCAACAGTACTCGAAGATTCTCTTGCATCATTTTGTAATCATCAATTCATCAATAGAATCATTCGGTCAGTTTTAATTCTGTTTGTTGTTTTTGATTATTGATATTGTTGTTTGATTAATTGAGAAACTATAATTCACAATATTCTACGTAGATTACATGATAATCTATATAGATTAGATGATAATCTACATAGATTATCATGTAATCTACGTATATTCTATGTAGATTATCATGTAATGTACGTAGATTATCATATAATCTACGTGGATTATCATGTAATATACGTAGAATGTTATGTCTCTTGTATTATATTCTATGTAAATTATCATAGAATCCACGTACAATGTCGTGTAGAATGTCAAGTATCATATATTCTACGTAGACTACATCATAATCTATATAGATTATGTGTGATTTTTTACAAGTAGTCTTGTATTATATTTTAGGTAGATTATCATTTAATCTACGTAAAATGTCGTGTAGAATTTTAAGTATATATTATACTTAAAATTCTACACGACATTTTACGTAGATTACATAGATTACATGATAATCTATATAGATTAAATGATAATTAACATAGATTATCATGTAATCTACGTATAATCTAGGTAGATTATCATGTAATCTACGTATATTCTATGTAGATTATCATGTAATCTACGTAGATTATCATGTAATGTACGTAGAATATATGATACTTGACATTTTACACGACATTCTACGTGGATTACATGATAATCTACGTAGATTACATAAAAAAATAAAATTTGTAATATTAAATAATTTTCTATATAAAAAATATATTTTTATAATTTTTTAGTAATTAAATAATTTTCTATATAAAAAATATATTTTTATAAAAAACGTTATTTAATATTAAAATTTGTTCTCATGAAATAAAGAGTAAATGAAAAAGAAAAAAAAGTAAGAGAGAGAAAGTGAAAAAAAGATGCATACAATAAAAAAGGTGGAGAGAGAAATATAATATTTTTTTTTTCAAAAATACCTTTTTGATCCAATGGCTCTAAAAGGTTCCTAAGTTCTCATGATCTTTAAGGTTCTTAAAAGAACCTCTCTCCACACACACACACACACACACACACACACACACACACACACACACACACACACACACACACACACATATATATATATATATATATATATATATATATATATATATATATATATATATACACATTTATTTATTTATTTATTAATTTATCTGTCTTTTTAAATAGTGATGATCAATAGTTATTTTTTAACATTTATTACTTTTTATTCCTAAGTTTATTTATATATAAGACATAATTTTGAATTTACATAAATTTTGATTTATATTTACTAATTCATTACCTTTTGATTTAAATTTACTAATTTATTGTTTTTGATTTAAATATTTTTTATGCTAATATGTTTTTATTTAAATTTATTATTTTATTTTTTTTGGATTTAGATTTTTTGTTATGCCAGTACGTTTTGATTTCTATTTATTAATTTATTTGTTTTGATTTTAAATTTTGCTACGTTAATAATTAAGTAAAAATTAACTAAATATTTAAGTGAAAACGAATAAAAACATATTAACGTTACAAAGTATGTTATTTTAATTAAAATAAACTAAAAGATAAATATAATTCATTATTTCTAATATCAATAAAGATTAATAATTATAAAAGATAAATATAAAATATATTATTTCTTATGTTAGTGCATCATGTGTGACGATAGCAGTCGAAGTATAGACAATATTTTGTAAAAGTCAATTTGCTCGTTATTGCATATTAACAATTGTTTGATATATGTTTGATTATATATGTTTGATATTGATTGTTTGTATGTTTGAACTTGGTGTAATTAATGTGTTACAATAAGTTCAAACATAAGTTCAAAGCACATGATTCGAATTTATGAAGGGTTAGTTCGAAAGGCCTTGGGCTTATTCGAACTTGTCCTGGGCAAATTCGAACCAGGTGTTATAATTAAGGGTTAATTCGTTTAATTAACAAAGTTTTTGCAGAAGTTAATCAGAGCTTAATTTATCAAGAGCCTATTGAAATGAAGAACGGGTCCTTATCTGAAATGATAAGAAACCTACAACCTGCAAAATTTAAGATGTCTTTGGTATCCAAACAGATTTGGATCCAGACTTGTTAGCGCTCTTGGGTACCCATTTCAAAATGGGTTTTGGTACCCACTGGTACTTTGGTTTAGGTACCCATTGTAGATTATAACTATTAGCTTCTCTTTCAAAAGCAAAAAACAAATTTCTTTGAGTAAGAGAAAATTGAATATCTGAAATTCTAAAGAAACTTGAAATTGAATGATCAGACTTCTGCGAACTCTTCTTTTTGAAAAACTGTCCGGTTCTTGCCTGTTTCTGATAATACTTGGTATTTTTCTGTGAAAATGTTTTCTGATTAGAATGACCAGTATTTTCAGAAACTTTAAGAAAATTTGACTTCGAAGATTCACCGGTGTAAATCTTGACTGGAAGTTGATCAACAATTTTATCTTTGCCTCTGTGTATCTTTAACAGATACTTAAGTTTAAGATCTGAAGAAGAATCAAATTTAGAAAATTCAGCTGGATTCTTTTCACTTTCTGTAGATAAATCAGATTGATCAACTTTAGATTTTGAACAAAATGAAGGATCTTTAACCTCTGATTCTTTTGAAGAAGGAAATTCATTGAATTGTTTAGAAAGATGAAGTATCTGTTCTTCTAATCCTTTGATAATGACCAAATAAGAATTTCTGTCATTATCAAATGATTGGTAGTCAGTTTTAAAATATTGTTCTTTGATTAAAAACATCTTTCTTTCATCTTCAAACAATTTAGATTTAGCTTTAAAATCTTGTTCTTTCAGTAAAAACTCATGCCTTTCCTTCTCAATTGAATCTTTAGTTAAAGACAACTCGTTTTCAAGAGCAAAAAATTCTTCAGATTTGTTTAAAACACAACTTTGATCAATATCATTTGTCTTGGAAAGTAATTCTTCAAGATCTTTAACTTTCTTGTAAAGATCAAATCTTTCAGGCAAAAGATATTTTAGTTGAGTTGCATTCTGAAAATTTGCTCGTTTCGAATCGCCAAGTTCTTTTGATAATTCAGATATTTTCAATTTAAGAGCAGTACTCTCAGAATTTTGTTTGACTTTTAAGCTCTGAATGTCTTCTTTCAGTATTGATACATCACGTAAAGCAAGAGCTTTATCAGTATTTAACTGAACAAGAATGTCGTAATTGTTCTTACGAATCTTTTCAGATTCAGTAAGTTTTTCAATGAGCTCAAACTTTGAAAATTTTTCATATTCCATTATGAATTGCAGAAAAATGAACTTCCAATATCTTTTATGGACTTATGAAAATTTGAATGAATCTTGATTGAAGAAAAATGAATCTTGAATGATTAATTTGTTAAAAATCAGCTTTGATTTGACTTTTTGACGTTGAAATTTTAGATTTTCTGGAGTAGATTTGGGCCTCGAAAATTTACCGAACCGGCTTTGCCTATTTTAGAAATCGTAAATATCTGTTCAAGCTTCGATTTGACGTATGGTAGGCCTTCTAACGATGTTCCAGTCAAAAGTTATGGCCAATTTAAGCAGTTAAGGTCACACAGTCAATAGTATGATGAAACTCGAATGAATAAGGACTCAACTCGAATGAAGAGTAATGAAACTCGATTGAAACACTATCAAACTTGATTGAAGAAGAATGAAACTCGAATAAGCTTGATGAAACTCGAATGATGAAGCTTGAAACTCGATTAATGAAGCTTGAAACTCGATTAATGAAGCATAAAACTCGATTAATGAAGCATAAAACTCGATTAATGAAGCTTGAAACTCGGATAATAAAGCATGAAACTCGAATAGAATATAAAGTTCCTCGATTTACTCTCTTTGATCAACTCGAATGCCTTCTTTTTAAAACTCGAATGCCTTCTTTATAAAACTCGAATGCCTTCTTTATAAAACTCGAATGACACTATGAATTTAGTTATGCCCGAGTTTTATCATTTTTCAACAAAAACAAGATCAGATCCAAACTTTTTCAACAAAAATCCAGGAAATGACCTCAAATTGATTTCGAAGGTTCGTTTTAATAGCAAAAACAACTTTTGTGAAATCACTTTGGCTAATTCTTGATTAAAAACCAAAAATCGACCAAAAACCTCAAGAACACACACTTTTTCAAAAAATCTGAAAATTCTCAATTAAATTCTGTGTGTTTGGAATTAAAATTTGATACTTATATCATTGAATTCGTCTTTAAAATTCGCACCTTCGATCCAAGTATCTGATCATTTCATCCATAGAATCAAAATCCTCAATTGATTTTTGAATTTTCAAAAAAAAATGAATATAACAGTGTTCTTAAAAACAACGATTTCAGATTCAAAATTCACTCAAATTCAGCCATATTAGTCTCTGATACCAATTGTTAATTCATATTTCATGCAATTCAATCAACATTAAACACAAACATATGAACAATTATCATAAACACAATCAGTTGAATGCTTTAATTGAATAGAAAGACATTACATGAATGTTCTTGACATTTCTTGATAAACAATCCTTTCTCCTCTTCTTTCTAATCTCAGATCTGTATGTCTGTATATGAACTCTCAAATCCTCTTACAAACAGAAACACTAACTTCTATTTATACACAATACACAAGTATTGTGTATTTACACATACAACCCCTATACTATTGAGTATTTACAAACATATACAATATAATTGTTTCATCTCTATTATTTATTCCCAACAAGCGATCTCAAACTTTCAAGTGTTTGAGAGTTTATTCTTGGAGAGAATCACGTGTCGGGGCGTTCTGTTGTTCGTCTATCACAGTGTGTGTCTCCGTGTTTCGTGTGCGTGGTCTAGCCGTCAAGCCGCTAACAAGGATTCCGCACTCGTTGGAAGGTGTCGCGTCAAGATAGGATCCGTAGCAAGGCGACCTTACATCTTACATATTTAAATGTTAATAAATAGATAAGATTTAAATTTACATCAAATTATATCTTATATATATATATATATATATATATATATATATATATATACTTATCTATATATCTAAATAAAAATATAAAATATATATAAACTGTTAGGATATGTTTTAGTTGATGAAAACAAAGTCTAGGGACTATTTTGTATTTCCTTGATAGTTAGTTAAATTGTATAAATATCATCTTTGACTTTCTATTTTAATAGAGATCTGACAGTTATCATTTTGTACGCATTCAAATCAGAGAAAGGAGCTACTGTTCACGTATATTCTCAATCATCATTTTGTAATCATCAGTTCTTCAATCTAATCATTCGGTCAGTGTTAATTCCTTTTATTGTTCTTGATTATTTCATATTGTTGATTGATTGATAGAAGCATAAACTTATTAAAAGAGGGCAAACAGATCAAACAATTTATTTAAATCAACCAAAAGACACAGAATTTTATAATTCTAAATCTGGAATTGGTTGGGAAAATCCTAAGTATCTGACAAAAGCAATATCAAGTTCACCAACACTATATGATGTCAGATACATGAATTTAGGATTAAAAATGACATTTATGAAAGCATCTGAAGAAGTAGAATCTAGCGAAGAAATAAAAAGATTACGATCAGACAAAATGCAAAATTCTGGTGATTATACCAGAATAAATGAAACTAGTAATATTCTTGATACTAAGGAAGAGTACATTCAAACTTATTCTGAAAAGGATTTGTCTGAATTACCTACTCAATCTCAAAAATTATATTTGCCAAATTCAATTTTAGAACAGATAATTTCTGATTTAGAATTGAAAATTAAAAATTTTGAGACAGAGAATGGAACTCTCAAGGCTGAACTAAGAAAAATGGAACAAATGTTGCAAGATCAGCCTAAAAACACAAATGTGTCTGATCCACAATCATCTACTTCTATAGATTCTATAAATACAGAAAAAGAGTTTGATCTGTACATGGACTCTGATGTTAATTCATTAGATCAAATGTTTGGTAAAATTGGTGAATTTATCAAACCTTTGACTAACAAACAATCAAATGGTAATAAAGAACCTGTTAAAATTCTGCAAAGAATGTCTACAGATTCTTTAAAATCATCTAAAAATTCACCATCATTACAACAAAAGAAGGAGAAAACAAAAATTATTGTTCAGTCTACTAACTTTGAAAAGGGTGAATCATCTTCATCAACGGACTCAATTGCACGTAAAGTCCAATCTTTAAAAGGTATAAAAAACTTACAGAAAAAACGAGTATCTAAATCTACTAATTCTCATACTTCTTTTATGTCAGATATCATTGTGAACGGTTCGAGAAAACAAGTTCGGCGAAAGAAGAAAAGAGAACAGAAAAACAAGAGTATAAAACAAGAGTGGGGCGTGAAGGACAAAAATGTTACAGATAGAAATAGTAAAATTGAACAGTCTGTCTGTAATAATAATAATCTTGTTAAAAATTCTTGTATAAAGTTTTCAAGAACAGACTTAATTGCTTTGAATTCTTATGCTTGTAAGCCTGCAATTGTTAAATCTAATAAGCTCGTATGGCAACCGAAGAAGAAGGACCCATTTTATGAACAGAAAAAGGTTCCAAAGAAAAATATTTCAAAAACAATTCCACCGCGAATTGTACAAAAATGGATACCTAAAAGAACAGTTCAAAAGTGGGTACCTAAAATAACTTCAAATGATAAGCTAAAAGCCATATCTGTTAGAAAAACAAATAATACTGTGCATGATTTACCTAAAACAAAAGTACCCAACTACAAGTGGGTACCTCATGTTCTACTTCGTCTTATAGGTAAACCATGTCTGGTATCTTGACTCCGGCTGCTCCAAACATATGACCGGACAACGAGACACGCTCACGGACTTTGTAGAAAAGTTCTGTGGGATGGTCAGATTTGGAAATGATCAGTTTTGTCTGATCAAAGGCTACGGAAGTCTCAAATACGACAAAATCACCATCCAAAAGGTCTTCTATGTTGATGGTCTTGGACACAATCTATTTAGTATTGGACAATTGTGTGATAAAGGGTTAGAAGTCAATTTCAAAGCCAATCGGTGCAGCATTAGATCCGGAGAAGGAAAAGAAATTTTGGCAGGAAACAGGAAAACAAATTTGTACTCCATTGATTTAGCCTCAATTAATCTGAAGAAAGATGTCTGCTTATTGTCAAAAGCTACATCTAAAACAGCATGGCTGTGGCATCGTCGCCTTTCACATCTGCACTTCAATGAGTTAACCAACCTAGCAAAAGGAGGGTTAGTTAAAGGGCTGCCGACGCTCAAATTCCAAAGAGAGCAGTTATGTGCGGCATGTGAAAAAGGAAAGATGACAAGAGCCACACACAAATCCAAAACAGAACACTCATCCACGAGAGCACTGGAATTACTGCATATGGATTTGTGTGGACCAATGAGAGTACAAAGCATAAATAAGAAACGATATGTATTGGTGATAGTTGATGACTATTCACGATACACGTGGGTTCTCTTCCTGAGATCCAAATCAGATGCAACCGAAACGATCATAGACTTCATCCGAAAAATACAAGTAAAGTTGCAACTCACAATTCAAACAATCCGCTCAGACCACCAATTGAACCTCCATATTCTTCTGAAACCCCCGTTACTTCTGAACATTCAGAAGCTCCTACCTCAGATGTCCCACCTACAACATCTGAAGTAACTCCCGAACCATATCTAGATCTCAATCCCAACCAAGACCAAATAGAACCATTTCCACATACTGTTAAGTGGACAAGAAATCACCCAATAGAAAACATCATTGGTGATCCATCCGCGTCAGTTCAAACCAGAAGGGAAACTATAAATGAATGCTTATTTTCAAAAATTTTAAGTAAAATAGAGCCAAAGAATGTAAAAGAAGCCCTTCTGGACGCTGATTGGATTGTGGCGATGCAAGAAGAACTGAACCAGTTCGAACGGTTAAAGGTCTGGAGACTTGTTAAGTGCCCAAAAGACATATCCATTATAGGCACAAAATGGATCTTTAAAAACAAGAAAGATGAACATGGTGTCATCATTCGGAATAAAGCTCGTCTCGTGGCCAAAGGATACAGCCAACAAGAAGGGATTGATTATGATGAAACATTCGCACCAGTTGCACGAATTGAAGCTATTAGAATGTTTTTAGCTTTTGCCGCTCATAAAAATTTTACAGTATATCAAATGGATGTCAAAACTGCGTTTTTAAACGGGGAGCTAACAGATGAAGTATATACATATCAGCCCGAAGGATTTACTGATCCTTCGAAACCTGATCATGTATATATTTTAGATAAGTCACTGTATGGCCTTAAACAAGCACCTCGTGCTTGGTATGATGCACTTTCAACATATCTGTTGAGATGTGGATTTACAAAAGGTGCAGTTGACACAACCCTGTTTATAAAACGTCAGGGGTCAGATATCATAGTTATACAAATATATGTAGACAATATAATATTTGGGTCTACAAATCCAGAATTTTGTAAGAAATTCGCATTTTTAATGTCCCAAAAATTCGAAATGAGCATGATGGGGGAAATAAATTTTTTCTTAGGATTACAAGTAAAACAATTAACTGATGGTATTTTTATCAATCAGTCAAAATATATACAAAACATGTTAAAGAAATTTAACATGGTCAATAGTACTCCTATGAAAACTCCCATGGCTCCGGATTCAAAGTCAAAACTCGATGCAGACATCTCAGGGAAACCTGTAGATGTAACTCATTATCGAGGTATAATTGGGTCATTAATGTATTTAACAGCTAGTAGACCAGATATTATGTTTGCTACATGTGTCTGTGCTAGATATCAGGCAAATCCTAAAGAATCACACTTAACAGCTGCGAAACGAATTTTAAGATATCTCAAAGGAACTCCAAATCTTGGTTTGTGGTATCCTAGAGAATCTTCATTTAATCTGACTGCTTTTTCTGACGCTGATCACGCAGGTGATAAGATGGACAGAAAGAGTACGTCTGGAGCAGTACAATTCTTAGGTGACAAACCCGTATGTTGGTCATCCAAGAAACAACATTGTGTTTCATTGTCTACAGCTGAAGCAGAGTACGTTGCTGTATCGTCTTGCTGTTCTAAGGTGTTGTGGATGAAGAGCCAACTGCGCGATTACGGGTTTACACCAAAGAAAATTCCAATATATTGTGATTCTCAGAGCGCAATAGCTATTGCATCAAATCCGGTGCAACATTCAAAAACAAAACACATTGACATTCGGTATCATTTCATAAAAGATCATGTAGAAAATGGAAATATAGAATTATATTTTGTACCTACTGAATATCAACTAGCTGATTTGTTTACCAAAGCGTTAGATGAAACCCGGTTTAATTTTTTGGTATACAAATTAGGTATGTTGAATCGTTAAGATTTAATAATTCAGTAGTTTCAAAATATAATTTTAAAATTTTCAATTTTTTTTAGTGATTTTTATCTGATGTTAAATTCATGAATCATAAAAAGTTTATATTCTTTGGAATTTAACAAGATCTGAATTGTCATGTGCAGGGGGAGCAGAAAAGAAATTTATCTGATTTTGAGTAAATCTGATAAAAATTATCTGTTATTTTGTAGGGGGAGCAGAGCTGAGAAAATGAATATATATTTGAGGGGGAGCAACTTTCAGAACTTTTAAGGGGGAGCAAATGAGTATTGTTAAGAGTTTTAATATTTTTAATTTTTTTTGTGTGTTTTTCAATTTTTTTTGTTGTTTTTTTGTGTGCAAAATTTTTTTTAATTGTGTATATTTTTTTAGTACATTTAAAAAATTTTTTTTTGATGAAAAACAGAAATTTTGTTTTGTTTTGTGTGGTTTTAAATTTTTTTTGAAATTCAAATTTTATCTTGATATTTGTAAATTTTTTTTTTAGTAACAATTTTGAGTGAAAAAATACTTAGTGGGCTAATTTGAATTAGATGATGGGCCGGGTTGGTCAAAGTTGAAAAATCAAAAAGGCCGGTTCATTTGACTATAAATTTGAATTTTCAAATTCAAATCATTTTTTCGGAATATCTATTACTTCATCTTCTCCAACAAGATTTCTTCACTTCAAAGAAACCTCAAACCCACAACCGACATTTTTTATCAAAATTGTGAGTAAAAGTTCTTATTTTTTTATTATTTCAGTTTGATTGTTTTTATTTTTAGTTTAAATGTTCAGTGTAAGTTGTTTGAAACTATATGTTCGAATTTTTTGTTGTTGTGTTCTTGACCGATAATGGAGAATCCTATTATTTGTTCATGAAGTTGAAATTAAATGTGTGATGAAGTTCGTATTGGAAGTATGACCATGAATCTGGAATTTCATAAGTCATTTTTACATCACACAAACAGAATCATTGATTTTCTAATGAAACAGTTTCGAGTTCATAAATAATCTGAAATTTGAATTTTTAACAACTTTAAAGTTGTTTTTGTTCAAAGTTCAGTATAACAAATGTGTTTAAAATACATTTTCGAAGGGGGTACATGTTTTAAAAGACTGAAAATGATCCCTGAACTTAAATTCATCAAATCAATGGGTATTGGACTTGTACTAAAATAAAATGGCATTTCTCGATCAAAAGAGTCATTCGAATTGCATCATAAGTCATTCGAGTTGCATCATAAGTCATTCGAGTTGCATCATAAGTCATTCGAGTTGCATCATGACTCATTCGAGTTGACTCATATAAAACTCAAGAGTTAATCGAGTTGAAAGCAATAATATTCGAGAAACATTTGTGTTTCATGCGAGTTAACAAGTGTGTGAGTAACACTTAGAAAATTTTCAAAACATAATTGCTTAAAGCTTATTCGAGTTGGGAAAATGGTCTTATCGAGAAAATGACTTAGTCATTCGAGTTGAGTGTTAAATTCCAATGTTCCATTCGAGTTTAGTACATATTTTATTCGAGTTTCATGTATATGTCATTCGAGTTTTGTAGAGACTTATTCGAGTTTCATGTATACATCATTCGAGTTGTGTATAGGCTTATTCGAGTTTCATGTATACATCATTCGAGTTGTGTATAGTCTTATTCGAGTTGTTTCGTGTGTCACTCGACATTGTTCAAGAGTCATTCGAGAAACTTGTAGTTTTATTCGAGTTTCAACAGAAAATTTTTCTAAGTGTGGAATTTTTTATGTTTTAAGAAAAATGTCACATTTTTAAGAAATTGTTATAAATTTGTGTTCTTCTAACATTGGTCTCTAAACGATTGACTCTGGATTCCATTCAATAATTAACTATTATTGTCCGGAATCTCGATGCCTTAAAAAGAAAATCACAAGTTTTTACAATTTATGATAAAATGTTACAATTTTTCTACATTTTGAAGGATGTCATTTGTGTACATGATCTGACTAACATGATGTTCTTATTTTTACAGGTGTTCAAATGGCATCTCCAGTACAATCTCAGAACTCAAATTCCTCTGACTCCCATTCATCATCTAATCATACTCTTGTATCTACCCCTGTTCGGTCTACCTCAGTTGCCCGTCCATCACAATCAAACATCATCCCAGATAACCAGCTAGTAAAACCTAAACATTGCCTTCCTTTCCGAGATAATAACCATCGTCTAGATACCAAGGTTATTAAAGTGAGTCATCCTATCATTGTGGACATTCTAAAAGGCCATCCACTAGGTTATCTGCTTCAATACAAACCGTCTATTCCACAAGTGTATCTACAACAATTTTGGCACACTGTCAAATTTGTTCCTGCTGACGGAAATCATCACTTTAAAGTGACAATAGACCAGTTCAAGACAAAAATCACTCTCGCAAGACTTCGTCATAATCTATTTCTTCCTAGACGTATAGACACCGTTAACTTCCCAGAGTTGGCAGACTTTGAAGACTTTGTTTCAGATGAGGAACTGGTACATGATTTAATCTGCTTGGGCTACTCAAAGCCACTACCGAAGAGCTCAAAGTTTCATAGGAATGGTTTAAATGGAGAATGGTATACACTATTTGGAATCATAAATAGGTGTATGACTTCAAAACACACAGGCATTGACAGATGCAGTATTCATTGTTTGAGGATATTTCATGGCATAGCATTCAACAAGCATTATGATTATGCTCAGTGCATATGGGAGGATTTGAAAGAGATTGTGCTTGCAAAAACTACAAATAGAGCAAGAAAATTTGTTCCGCTTCAGAGATTCATACAGATTCTTATTCGAGGGATCCTTCGTGCTAATGAAAATATTCCGAAGCGAGCCAATTCTCAGAGATGTCTGGATTATGTTATGATGAGCCTACACGAAGTGTCGGACTCCCCAAATGCAAACATTATGCCAATTCCAGAGTCTTTGCTTAAATATGCGGATCAAGAGAGTGAGAATGTGAGATTATATAGAATAGATCATGCTCCGATAGAGACCCAGGAACCGGGATCTCTTAGCCCAGGAGCCTTAAGAATAGAGGAACCTCAGCAAGGGGCTGAAGTTCAGGTTGCCCATTCTGAGAGTGAGGGAGATGTTAGTGTAAGGGGTGGTGAGGAAGAAGCTGAAAAGTCAGATTCTGAGAGAACGTTGTCAGATATACAAGAAGAAGAAGGAGAAGGAGATGATGATGATGATGATGGTGATGATGGAGGTGATCATCATGAGGGAGGAGGAATGATGATAGATATTGTACAAATTGCTGCAGAGAGTGTGAGGGATACCATGACCCTAGAAAGCCGGGAATTAACCACATCTACTGTTAGCTCTCCTATGAGAGTTAGCATTGAACAAGTCAGTATCCCACTGACAATTGCACACCCACTTATCCACTCAGTCTCCTCTCAACAGGAGACTATTTCAATTGAACACAGGGATGAACCATACAATCTATCCGAAAGTCATTTAGACTTAATGGATATTGAAACAAGTGCACAACTGCCCGTGTGTACGACTTCTTTTCAATCACCAAGTCTAGCTCCTATACAGTCTAGGACACTTGAGTCACCTTCATTTGTTGAAGTTAGTGTGGTTGAACTTCGTGTTCCCACTGGAACATCCTCAGTAACGGAAGCATTTGTTGCTCCGTCACTTGAAGAGGGTGGAAGTCCAGTCAGAGAAACAACACTACCAACTCTGAGCACTGGCCACACAGAAGTACTTTATACAAGTTCGACTGCTGTGACAACTGGAAGTCTACGTGACCCAGTGGTGACATTATCCCCATTTGTTACTGAATCCACATTGACAAAAACATTGAATGAAGTTGTGTCTGGAGTAAATACGCATGTATCTAATCAATTAGCTTAGGTAATGGCCCAAATGACAAACATTCAGAAGTTTTTAAAGGGGAAGGATGTTGCAGAGGAATCGGTTAAGCAATCCGAGTCAAAACAAGCCATAGAAGAACTAAAGGAAGAATTGAAGGACTTTGTTTTTGTACAGTTTGATGAGATGAGAGAACGCATGATCAGCTTGGAAAGTACTGTGATAACCGCGTTAGGTAATCTCTCAGAAAGGGTGGCTGTAGTTGAAGAAACATGCAAGGCTCAAGCTACCTCATCCAAGAGGAAACATGATGAGCATGATGAGGACTCTGATGATGCTCCTCATGAGGGGGAGAAGAGGAGAAAGCTTGATGAACCAACGCCTGGGATATTAATGATTACATATCCAGAAAAGGAGCCGAAAATTCAGGAGAGAGAAGCTGGGGGCTCTAAAGAATCAGCTGGTGAACAAAGAGAGCTGGGATTGATTCTTCTTGAAGATGTTCCAGTTCCTTTGAACATTCAGTCTGATATTTATCACTTTGTTGAGTATATTGATTCAGATGAAGACGTTCAAGAGAAGAGTCATGAGCTAAGTATTCAAGGGACAGGAGAAGAGAGAGAGGAGTATATTGAAGTATCTGAAGATGATGATATAATTGCTTTGACTGATGTAGATTTTAGAGCTGAAAGAATTGAGGAGGAAGAAGTGTTAGTTGAGGAAATTTTGAAGGATGCTGAATCGACACCAACGGTTGAAAAGCCTGAGGTGGTTGTACAAGTTAAAGAGGAATTTGAAGAGTTTCAAGTTGAGAGCAGTGTGGCTCAAGAAAAAGTTGTATTGAATGAAGTTGAAGTGATGGATAGGTTCTTCAACGAGTATGTGCTTGCCGATGAATCTAAGAAACAACATAGACTTAGATTTGAAGCACAACAAGTGGTTCAGAGGGAGATACAAGATATGCTGACTTTGTTGAATAAGGATGAGATCAGCAAGAAGAAGGTGAAAAAGCTTGAGCTCCCAGAGAATAGATCTGCGGAATTTATTAGAAAAAGGAACAAGATGCCATATATTGAAGATATTTTGGAGAAACGAATCTTTTGCAAGAAACAAGCTCCATGTTCATTCCACAAGTTGTTTAGAGTACTAGAGCCGAACATGCCTAATCTGGTTAACTATGCCAGTTTTCTGAGAAACAAAACACAGGAGATTGAGAAGGTCAAGAGTGAATTCAGAATAGTAGACCTGGTGAAGATTGAAAAAGAAAGATTTGTCAAGATTTTTTATCCAAAATTCACAGTCACTAGATCAGATGGAAATACTTATGTGTTCACAGAAGCTGATATGTTTAACATGCACTTGGTAGACATTGAAGATCTTTTTGATGAATTGTGCAAAAACAAAAGAAATGAACACTGTAGATTTGCACTTAAGACACTGTTTCACTTCATGCATACCAAGTTGGTATTGATGTCAGTGCAAGATCTACAGATAGGGGTTGAAAGAGGTATGAGGAAGATCAACATGACAACGCCTCACAGAGATATCAAATTTGCTGGCGAGCTGAAAGAATTTCAAGTGATCATGGTGAAGCATCCAGCAGTCATGTATAAAGATCGGAATAAGAAGTTAAGAGCAATGAGGAGTGTAGAGCTGAACAAGTTTTCAGATGGAACTCTGATTAAAGTTTTAAGTGGTTTGAAAGGTAAGCTTGCAGCAGATCAGAAAAGAAAGACGAAGAAAGGAGCTTTATCTGTTAACGACCGAAGACTCATGGTTGAGTTTATTTCAAAGATTGAATGGAGGCTTTCGGATCGTAAAAGTATCAGAAGATTTGAACAAAAGTTGGGCTTATCGATTTAACGACTTTGCTATTTTCATCAAAGGGGGAGAATGTTAGGATATGTTTTAGTTGATGAAAACAAAGTCTAGGGACTATTTTGTATTTCCTTGATAGTTAGTTAAATTGTATAAATAGCATCTTTGACTTTCTATTTTAATAGAGATCTGACAGTTATCATTTTGTACGCATTCAAATCAGAGAAAGGAGCTACTGTTCACGTATAGTCTCAATCATCATTTTGTAATCATCAGTTCTTCAATCTAATCATTCGGTCATTGTTAATTCCTTTTATTGTTCTTGATTATTTCATATTGTTGATTGATTGATAGAAACTTAATTTCACATAAACATTATATATTACGTAAAATTAAAATTTCGAATTATATCGACTAAATATATATAAATTTAGGAATAAAAAGTTTAAAATATGTTAAAAAAATAACTATTGATCATGACTATTTAAAACTATATATATATATATATATATATATATATATATATATATATATATATATATATATATATATATATATATATATATATATATATATGTGTGTGTGTGTGTGTGTGTGCACACCCTAATAGTTTATTTACCCGTATTACTACAAGAAAAACACCCTATTGTGACAATGATTTTTAGTGAGGACGAAATGTCCTCACCATAACTCACTAAAAGACAAAATTATGTGATTTCTTTGACTGTTATATTTGACTTAGTATATTGTGAGGATATGTCCTCCAAATGATTGCTTTAATTTCAATTTTTGATTTTTCTTTTTACATCGAAATTAAAATATTTCAAGTTATTGAATTGTTTTTACCCAAGATTTGGAGAGGACATGTCCTCACTATATGATATTTTAATTTATATTTTTAGTTTTTCATTCCACATTAAAAGTTTTAACATTTAAATTTGTTAAGAGTAAAGGACATTTTTGGTCCTTGTGGTTTGATTGTTTACCCGGATTCAGTCCCTTAACCATAATAAGGTCAAAATTCATCCCTATTTTGCTAATTTTGTGCCATTTTAGTCCCTCGTCCGTTAAACTTAACGACACAACCGTTAAATTTGTAAGAATGACATTGTTACCCTTTTCATTGAGACGCTTTTAGTCCCTATGGTTTTATTATTTACCCAATTATAGTCCAACATTTATTTTATTTTATTTTATCTTTATAATTATATTATTTATAGATATACTTAATTTATTATAAACACACTTATTTTATTTATAAATATATTTATGTTTTAATATTTTATTAAAATTTACTATTGTTTGTATTTTATTTAAAATTTAACTTTTATTTTAATTAAAATTATATATTTTCTTTACTAATTTATTTAAAGTTCATCTTCTTTATTAATTTCAATTTTTATAATATTATTGTCGATATTTATATGTAATTTTGTTAGTTGTGTTTAATTAAATATAATATCGTCGGTATTTTTCCTCTCAAAAGTCACTATTTCTTTAAGTATCTTCCAACCTAATCAATTATCAACACATAAATTATATTATTTGTGTTGGATATATATATATATATATATATATATATATATATATATATATATATATATATATATATATATATATATATATATATATATATGTATGTATGTAAGTAATTTATGTGTATATAATTTAATACACATAAATTTATGTGTATATAAATTAATACACATAATGTTTATGTGTATATTATATAATTTATGTCTTGGAGATATGTGTGTGTGTGTGTGTATATATATGTATGTATATATATATGTATATATATATATATATATATATATATATATATATATATATATGTATGTATGTTGTTATTAATCATCAAGAATATGTTTATTGTGAAAAACAACATCTTTTTCATGGAGTAAATGAATTATTTTTGTTGAACCCATCTGTTCGTGACTGAGGCGTACTGTACCAAAAAATTTCAAAATTTTTATGTCAAACGTACTTATTTGCACCGAAATTGAAATACTTGAGCCTTGTATCTGATATTTCTGAGATTTAAAATTTGTATTGTGTGAAAAACTTTGAAAATCCTGGAATCTTGAAAATACCAAAACCACAAAGGTTTCAGTACGTCTCTGTATTTGGAAAAAAGTTTCAGTCTTGAAAACACGTGCAGAAAGTAGCAAAAAGGGTTTCCTCTTTAAAGGTTTCGGTAGTATTTCAAGATCTCGGTAGGTCCAAGGTTTTGGTATATATAAGAAAGGTTTCAGCAACATATACCGAAACCTCAAAGGTTTCGGTAGTTTTATCAAGGTTTCGGTACTAAGTACTTTTGTCAAAAGTTTCGGTACTCATCAAGGTTTCAGTACTAAGTTTCTATATCAAAGGTTTCGGTACTAAGGTTTTGGTATAACAGTTTCTAAACCAAGGTCTCAGTACCAAGGTTTCTATACCAAAGGTTTCGGTACTAAGGTTTCATCAAGGTTTCACTACTCTAAGGTTTCAGTATCCAAGGTTTCAGTATCCCCACTGTTTTTTTTAATCTTTTTAATTCTCCAAATATTTGTTTCAGGTTACAAGTTTTTTATTTTATTTTTATTTATTTCTTTATTTTCATTTATTTTATATTATTAAAAAATTAAAAAAAATCATCTCCAAGTTTCCAATTCTAAGATCAATATTTCAAAATCAAACATGGCAAACGAGGCTCTAATTTTGGTAACAGATATTCGTCCACCGGTTCTGTATCGTGGAGAATACGTGTTGGGAAATAGTTTAAGTAGGTTCAAGCTGTTAGTTAGACTTCTCAAACTGTTAGTAGAGTTTATATGTAAATCCAAAGTTCATGCTGCTAGTTGAAGAAACTCGAGCTGCCAGTGTAAAAGTTCAAGCTGCCAGAGTAAATCAACTCGAGCTGCTCTGTTCAAGCTGTCAAGTGATTCAAGCTGCTCAACAGTTTCATAAACAGAAAGTGCTGATTTTAAGGAAAAGATATCTACACGAAGATTCCAACATATCTACTATCAGAGAAGTCATAGTCCTTCAAGGAAACAAATCAGAAAGCATTATAAATACATAGAATAGGTTTTTCTATTGTAATTAAGTTTCTGCATATTCAAGTTTGTAATTGCTTTTTGTTTAAGTTTTTTTTCATAAGCCTCTAAAGGTTGTAAAACCTAGAACAGTCGGTGTTCTTCGTCGAATCAACAGATTAGAGTGATTGTATCATGGAGATCGAGCAATACAAGCAGGTCTTCGCTTATTAGTTTGGTTTTATCTCTATTTATTTCTGAAAGTCTTTTGTTAAAATAATTGAGTGTTATTCCGCAAACCGTCTGAATTACTTTGATTAAACAAGATATGGATTTTATACTATGATAACTCAAAATCAGTTTAGTCTTGGTTAATTAGTTTTAGAGTCCTGACAATGGTATCAGAGCCCACAGGTCGGTCTTTGGTTTTTCAAAGTCGAAAACTTTCTTTTAAAATTTTAAATTTTTTGCAATGGAATTTGAAAATAGCAGCAGTGGATCTGGGCCAAGGACTCAAGTGCTATGCTCAAGCACCACTGAGTTTGAGATGTGGAAACTCAGGATTTCAAAGCTATCCAATTTCATTAGACTATGGCCATATGGGAAGCGTTGAAATTTCCTCCTGTAGTTGATTCCAGAACTTGATGATGAGGGAAAAACCAGTCAAAACTCCTCCAAAAACTGAACTTGAAAGGAAGGCTAGAAGGAATGAAGTTCAAGCGCCTACATTACCTTTTTACAAATAGCCATTGCCTAATTCTTATCAACATACAGTATCAAAAAGTTTGTATAACAAAGTTGTATACAGCCTCATTCTCTTTGGAATGCTTTAGAGAAAAGAGTACGGAGTATGCCAGTACCAAGAGAAATCAACAAGATCTTTATGAAATGAAAACACAGTATGAGAACTTTTTACTGTGGCAAGAATGAAAACCTACTCAAATACTTCTTTGACAGGTTCAACAACTGTAAGGTGAATTAGAAAGTACAAAAGATCAAAAGCCTGGATCCCCAAGATGAAGTCAACAGAAAGTTTCTCTCAATCTCTTGGAGAAGAATGTAGAGTTAATGCTGCCNTTTATTATATTATTATTATTATTATTATTATTATTATTATTATTATTATTATTATTATTATTATTATTATATATACCTATTTAATTTTAAAAATAAATTTATATTTATTTATTAACAATTATTTTTATACTTAATTTACGCGATTTTTTATGTATTCAATTTATTTAATAAAGAACTTGTTAATGACACAACATATTACGTGAATAATTTTTAATAA
Organism: Centrapalus pauciflorus; assembly: GCA_020465985.1. Classification (NCBI taxonomy): domain Eukaryota; kingdom Viridiplantae; phylum Streptophyta; class Magnoliopsida; order Asterales; family Asteraceae; genus Centrapalus; species Centrapalus pauciflorus. Next base: position 21,490 of record JAANYP010005595.1, read on the forward strand.
ATAATTGGTTAAACGAAATGTATGTAAACTTAAATTAAATACTTTAATAATAATTCTTATAAAAAAATAAAAATAAAGTACAATTATTTGTCATATATATATATATATATATATATATATATATATATATATATATATATATATATATATATATATATATATATATATATATATATATATATAGTTTTAAATAGTCATGATCAATAGTTATTTTTTTAACATATTTTAAACTTTTTATTCCTAAATTTATATATATTTAGTCGATATAATTCGAAATTTTAATTTTACGTAATATATAATGTTTATGTGAAATTAAGTTTCTATCAATCAATCAACAATATGAAATAATCAAGAACAATAAAAGGAATTAACAATGACCGAATGATTAGATTGAAGAACTGATGATTACAAAATGATGATTGAGACTATACGTGAACAGTAGCTCCTTTCTCTGATTTGAATGCGTACAAAATGATAACTGTCAGATCTCTATTAAAATAGAAAGTCAAAGATGCTATTTATACAATTTAACTAACTATCAAGGAAATACAAAATAGTCCCTAGACTTTGTTTTCATCAACTAAAACATATCCTAACATTCTCCCCCTTTGATGAAAATAGCAAAGTCGTTAAATCGATAAGCCCAACTTTTGTTCAAATCTTCTGATACTTTTACGATCCGAAAGCCTCCATTCAATCTTTGAAATAAACTCAACCATGAGTCTTCGGTCGTTAACAGATAAAGCTCCTTTCTTCGTCTTTCTTTTCTGATCTGCTGCAAGCTTACCTTTCAAACCACTTAAAACTTTAATCAGAGTTCCATCTGAAAACTTGTTCAGCTCTACACTCCTCATTGCTCTTAACTTCTTATTCCGATCTTTATACATGACTGCTGGATGCTTCACCATGATCACTTGAAATTCTTTCAGCTCGCCAGCAAATTTGATATCTCTGTGAGGCGTTGTCATGTTGATCTTCCTCATACCTCTTTCAACCCCTATCTGTAGATCTTGCACTGACATCAATACCAACTTGGTATGCATGAAGTGAAACAGTGTCTTAAGTGCAAATCTACAGTGTTCATTTCTTTTGTTTTTGCACAATTCATCAAAAAGATCTTCAATGTCTACCAAGTGCATGTTAAACATATCAGCTTCTGTGAACACATAAGTATTTCCATCTGATCTAGTGACTGTGAATTTTGGATAAAAAATCTTGACAAATCTTTCTTTTTCAATCTTCACCAGGTCTACTATTCTGAATTCACTCTTGACCTTCTCAATCTCCTGTGTTTTGTTTCTCAGAAAACTGGCATAGTTAACCAGATTAGGCATGTTCGGCTCTAGTACTCTAAACAACTTGTGGAATGAACATGGAGCTTGTTTCTTGCAAAAGATTCGTTTCTCCAAAATATCTTCAATATATGGCATCTTGTTCCTTTTTCTAATAAATTCCGCAGATCTATTCTCTGGGAGCTCAAGCTTTTTCACCTTCTTCTTGCTGATCTCATCCTTATTCAACAAAGTCAGCATATCTTGTATCTCCCTCTGAACCACTTGTTGTGCTTCAAATCTAAGTCTATGTTGTTTCTTAGATTCATCGGCAAGCACATACTCGTTGAAGAACCTATCCATCACTTCAACTTCATTCAATACAACTTTTTCTTGAGCCACACTGCTCTCAACTTGAAACTCTTCAAATTCCTCTTTAACTTGTACAACCACCTCAGGCTTTTCAACCGTTGGTGTCGATTCAGCATCCTTCAAAATTTCCTCAACTAACACTTCTTCCTCCTCAATTCTTTCAGCTCTAAAATCTACATCAGTCAAAGCAATTATATCATCATCTTCAGATACTTCAATATACTCCTCTCTCTCTTCTCCTGTCCCTTGAATACTTAGCTCATGACTCTTCTCTTGAACGTCTTCATCTGAATCAATATACTCAACAAAGTGATAAATATCAGACTGAATGTTCAAAGGAACTGGAACATCTTCAAGAAGAATCAATCCCAGCTCTCTTTGTTCACCAGCTGATTCTTTAGAGCCCCCAGCTTCTCTCTCCTGAATTTTCGGCTCCTTTTCTGGATATGTAATCATTAATATCCCAGGCGTTGGTTCATCAAGCTTTCTCCTCTTCTCCCCCTCATGAGGAGCATCATCAGAGTCCTCATCATGCTCATCATGTTTCCTCTTGGATGAGGTAGCTTGAGCCTTGCATGTTTCTTCAACTACAGCCACCCTTTCTGAGAGATTACCTAACGCGGTTATCACAGTACTTTCCAAGCTGATCATGCGTTCTCTCATCTCATCAAACTGTACAAAAACAAAGTCCTTCAATTCTTCCTTTAGTTCTTCTATGGCTTGTTTTGACTCGGATTGCTTAACCGATTCCTCTGCAACATCCTTCCCCTTTAAAAACTTCTGAATGTTTGTCATTTGGGCCATTACCTAAGCTAATTGATTAGATACATGCGTATTTACTCCAGACACAACTTCATTCAATGTTTTTGTCAATGTGGATTCAGTAACAAATGGGGATAATGTCACCACTGGGTCACGTAGACTTCCAGTTGTCACAGCAGTCGAACTTGTATAAAGTACTTCTGTGTGGCCAGTGCTCAGAGTTGGTAGTGTTGTTTCTCTGACTGGACTTCCACCCTCTTCAAGTGACGGAGCAACAAATGCTTCCGTTACTGAGGATGTTCCAGTGGGAACACGAAGTTCAACCACACTAACTTCAACAAATGAAGGTGACTCAAGTGTCCTAGACTGTATAGGAGCTAGACTTGGTGATTGAAAAGAAGTCGTACACACGGGCAGTTGTGCACTTGTTTCAATATCCATTAAGTCTAAATGACTTTCGGATAGATTGTATGGTTCATCCCTGTGTTCAATTGAAATAGTCTCCTGTTGAGAGGAGACTGAGTGGATAAGTGGGTGTGCAATTGTCAGTGGGATACTGACTTGTTCAATGCTAACTCTCATAGGAGAGCTAACAGTAGATGTGGTTAATTCCCGGCTTTCTAGGGTCATGGTATCCCTCACACTCTCTGCAGCAATTTGTACAATATCTATCATCATTCCTCCTCCCTCATGATGATCACCTCCATCATCACCATCATCATCATCATCATCTCCTTCTCCTTCTTCTTCTTGTATATCTGACAACGTTCTCTCAGAATCTGACTTTTCAGCTTCTTCCTCACCACCCCTTACACTAACATCTCCCTCACTCTCAGAATGGGCAACCTGAACTTCAGCCCCTTGCTGAGGTTCCTCTATTCTTAAGGCTCCTGGGCTAAGAAATCCCGGTTCCTGGGTCTCTATCGGAGCATGATCTATTCTATATAATCTCACATTCTCACTCTCTTGATCCGCATATTTAAGCAAAGACTCTGGAATTGGCATAATGTTTGCATTTGGGGAGTCCGGCACTTCGTGTAGGCTCATCATAACATAATCCGGACATCTCTGAGAATTGGCTCGCTTCGGAATATTTTCATTAGCACGAAGGATCCCTCGGATAAGAATCTGTATGAATCTCTGAAGCGGAACAAATTTTCTTGCTCTATTTGTAGTTTTTGCAAGCACAATCTCTTTCAAATCCTCCCATATGCACTGAGCATAATCATAATGCTTGTTGAATGCTATGCCATGAAATATCCTCAAACAATGAATACTGCATCTGTCAATGCCTGTGTGTTTTGAAGTCATACACCTATTTATGATTCCAAATAGTGTATACCATTCTCCATTTAAACCATTCCTATGAAACTTTGAGCTCTTCGGTAGTGGCTTTGAGTAGCCCAAGCAGATTAAATCATGTACCAGTTCCTCATCTGAAACAAAGTCTTCAAAGTCTGCCAACTCTGGGAAGTTAACGGTGTCTATACGTCTAGGAAGAAATAGATTATGACGAAGTCTTGCGAGAGTGATTTTTGTCTTGAACTGGTCTATTGTCACTTTAAAGTGATGATTTCCGTCAGCAGGAACAAATTTGACAGTGTGCCAAAATTGTTGTAGATACACTTGTGGAATAGACGGTTTGTATTGAAGCAGATAACCTAGTGGATGGCCTTTTAGAATGTCCACAATGATAGGATGACTCACTTTAATAACCTTGGTATCTAGACGATGGTTATTATCTCGGAAAGGAAGGCAATGTTTAGGTTTTACTAGCTGGTTATCTGGGATGATGTTTGATTGTGATGGACGGGCAACTGAGGTAGACCGAACAGGGGTAGATACAAGAGTATGATTAGATGATGAATGGGAGTCAGAGGAATTTGAGTTCTGAGATTGTACTGGAGATGCCATTTGAACACCTGTAAAAATAAGAACATCATGTTAGTCAGATCATGTACACAAATGACATCCTTCAAAATGTAGAAAAATTGTAACATTTTATCATAAATTGTAAAAACTTGTGATTTTCTTTTTAAGGCATCGAGATTCCGGACAATAATAGTTAATTATTGAATGGAATCCAGAGTCAATCGTTTAGAGACCAATGTTAGAAGAACACAAATTTATAACAATTTCTTAAAAATGTGACATTTTTCTTAAAACATAAAAAATTCCACACTTAGAAAAATTTTCTGTTGAAACTCGAATAAAACTACAAGTTTCTCGAATGACTCTTGAACAATGTCGAGTGACACACGAAACAACTCGAATAAGACTATACACAACTCGAATGATGTATACATGAAACTCGAATAAGCCTATACACAACTCGAATGATGTATACATGAAACTCGAATAAGTCTCTACAAAACTCGAATGACATATACATGAAACTCGAATAAAATATGTACTAAACTCGAATGGAACATTGGAATTTAACACTCAACTCGAATGACTAAGTCATTTTCTCGATAAGACCATTTTCCCAACTCGAATAAGCTTTAAGCAATTATGTTTTGAAAATTTTCTAAGTGTTACTCACACACTTGTTAACTCGCATGAAACACAAATGTTTCTCGAATATTATTGCTTTCAACTCGATTAACTCTTGAGTTTTATATGAGTCAACTCGAATGAGTCATGATGCAACTCGAATGACTTATGATGCAACTCGAATGACTTATGATGCAACTCGAATGACTTATGATGCAATTCGAATGACTCTTTTGATCGAGAAATGCCATTTTATTTTAGTACAAGTCCAATACCCATTGATTTGATGAATTTAAGTTCAGGGATCATTTTCAGTCTTTTAAAACATGTACCCCCTTCGAAAATGTATTTTAAACACATTTGTTATACTGAACTTTGAACAAAAACAACTTTAAAGTTGTTAAAAATTCAAATTTCAGATTATTTATGAACTCGAAACTGTTTCATTAGAAAATCAATGATTCTGTTTGTGTGATGTAAAAATGACTTATGAAATTCCAGATTCATGGTCATACTTCCAATACGAACTTCATCACACATTTAATTTCAACTTCATGAACAAATAATAGGATTCTCCATTATCGGTCAAGAACACAACAACAAAAAATTCGAACATATAGTTTCAAACAACTTACACTGAACATTTAAACTAAAAATAAAAACAATCAAACTGAAATAATAAAAAAATAAGAACTTTTACTCACAATTTTGATAAAAAATGTCGGTTGTGGGTTTGAGGTTTCTTTGAAGTGAAGAAATCTTGTTGGAGAAGATGAAGTAATAGATATTCCGAAAAAATGATTTGAATTTGAAAATTCAAATTTATAGTCAAATGAACCGGCCTTTTTGATTTTTCAACTTTGACCAACCCGGCCCATCATCTAATTCAAATTAGCCCACTAAGTATTTTTTCACTCAAAATTGTTACTAAAAAAAAAATTTACAAATATCAAGATAAAATTTGAATTTCAAAAAAAATTTAAAACCACACAAAACAAAACAAAATTTCTGTTTTTCATCAAAAAAAAATTTTTTAAATGTACTAAAAAAATATACACAATTAAAAAAAATTTTGCACACAAAAAAACAACAAAAAAAATTGAAAAACACACAAAAAAAATTAAAAATATTAAAACTCTTAACAATACTCATTTGCTCCCCCTTAAAAGTTCTGAAAGTTGCTCCCCCTCAAATATATATTCATTTTCTCAGCTCTGCTCCCCCTACAAAATAACAGATAATTTTTATCAGATTTACTCAAAATCAGATAAATTTCTTTTCTGCTCCCCCTGCACATGACAATTCAGATCTTGTTAAATTCCAAAGAATATAAACTTTTTATGATTCATGAATTTAACATCAGATAAAAATCACTAAAAAAAATTGAAAATTTTAAAATTATATTTTGAAACTACTGAATTATTAAATCTTAACGATTCAACATACCTAATTTGTATACCAAAAAATTAAACCGGGTTTCATCTAACGCTTTGGTAAACAAATCAGCTAGTTGATATTCAGTAGGTACAAAATATAATTCTATATTTCCATTTTCTACATGATCTTTTATGAAATGATACCGAATGTCAATGTGTTTTGTTTTTGAATGTTGCACCGGATTTGATGCAATAGCTATTGCGCTCTGAGAATCACAATATATTGGAATTTTCTTTGGTGTAAACCCGTAATCGCGCAGTTGGCTCTTCATCCACAACACCTTAGAACAGCAAGACGATACAGCAACGTACTCTGCTTCAGCTGTAGACAATGAAACACAATGTTGTTTCTTGGATGACCAACATACGGGTTTGTCACCTAAGAATTGTACTGCTCCAGACGTACTCTTTCTGTCCATCTTATCACCTGCGTGATCAGCGTCAGAAAAAGCAGTCAGATTAAATGAAGATTCTCTAGGATACCACAAACCAAGATTTGGAGTTCCTTTGAGATATCTTAAAATTCGTTTCGCAGCTGTTAAGTGTGATTCTTTAGGATTTGCCTGATATCTAGCACAGACACATGTAGCAAACATAATATCTGGTCTACTGGCTGTTAAGTACATTAATGACCCAATTATACCTCGATAATGAGTCACATCTACAGGTTTCCTTGAGATGTCCGCATCGAGTTTTGACTTTGAATCCGGAGCCATGAGAGTTTTCATAGGAGTACTATTGACCATGTTAAATTTCTTTAACATGTCTTGTATATATTTTGACTGATTGATAAAAATACCATCAGTTAATTGTTTTACTTGTAATCCTAAGAAAAAATTTATTTCCCCCATCATGCTCATTTCGAATTTTTGGGACATTAAAAATGCGAATTTCTTACAAAATTCTGGATTTGTAGACCCAAATATTATATTGTCTACATATATTTGTATAACTATGATATCTGACCCCTGACGTTTTATAAACAGGGTTGTGTCAACTGCACCTTTTGTAAATCCACATCTCAACAGATATGTTGAAAGTGCATCATACCAAGCACGAGGTGCTTGTTTAAGGCCATACAGTGACTTATCTAAAATATATACATGATCAGGTTTCGAAGGATCAGTAAATCCTTCGGGCTGATATGTATATACTTCATCTGTTAGCTCCCCGTTTAAAAACGCAGTTTTGACATCCATTTGATATACTGTAAAATTTTTATGAGCGGCAAAAGCTAAAAACATTCTAATAGCTTCAATTCGTGCAACTGGTGCGAATGTTTCATCATAATCAATCCCTTCTTGTTGGCTGTATCCTTTGGCCACGAGACGAGCTTTATTCCGAATGATGACACCATGTTCATCTTTCTTGTTTTTAAAGATCCATTTTGTGCCTATAATGGATATGTCTTTTGGGCACTTAACAAGTCTCCAGACCTTTAACCGTTCGAACTGGTTCAGTTCTTCTTGCATCGCCACAATCCAATCAGCGTCCAGAAGGGCTTCTTTTACATTCTTTGGCTCTATTTTACTTAAAATTTTTGAAAATAAGCATTCATTTATAGTTTCCCTTCTGGTTTGAACTGACGCGGATGGATCACCAATGATGTTTTCTATTGGGTGATTTCTTGTCCACTTAACAGTATGTGGAAATGGTTCTATTTGGTCTTGGTTGGGATTGAGATCTAGATATGGTTCGGGAGTTACTTCAGATGTTGTAGGTGGGACATCTGAGGTAGGAGCTTCTGAATGTTCAGAAGTAACGGGGGTTTCAGAAGAATATGGAGGTTCAATTGGTGGTCTGAGCGGATTGTTTGAATTGTGAGTTGCAACTTTACTTGTATTTTTCGGATGAAGTCTATGATCGTTTCGGTTGCATCTGATTTGGATCTCAGGAAGAGAACCCACGTGTATCGTGAATAGTCATCAACTATCACCAATACATATCGTTTCTTATTTATGCTTTGTACTCTCATTGGTCCACACAAATCCATATGCAGTAATTCCAGTGCTCTCGTGGATGAGTGTTCTGTTTTGGATTTGTGTGTGGCTCTTGTCATCTTTCCTTTTTCACATGCCGCACATAACTGCTCTCTTTGGAATTTGAGCGTCGGCAGCCCTTTAACTAACCCTCCTTTTGCTAGGTTGGTTAACTCATTGAAGTGCAGATGTGAAAGGCGACGATGCCACAGCCATGCTGTTTTAGATGTAGCTTTTGACAATAAGCAGACATCTTTCTTCAGATTAATTGAGGCTAAATCAATGGAGTACAAATTTGTTTTCCTGTTTCCTGCCAAAATTTCTTTTCCTTCTCCGGATCTAATGCTGCACCGATTGGCTTTGAAATTGACTTCTAACCCTTTATCACACAATTGTCCAATACTAAATAGATTGTGTCCAAGACCATCAACATAGAAGACCTTTTGGATGGTGATTTTGTCGTATTTGAGACTTCCGTAGCCTTTGATCAGACAAAACTGATCATTTCCAAATCTGACCATCCCACAGAACTTTTCTACAAAGTCCGTGAGCGTGTCTCGTTGTCCGGTCATATGTTTGGAGCAGCCGGAGTCAAGATACCAGACATGGTTTACCTATAAGACGAAGTAGAACATGAGGTACCCACTTGTAGTTGGGTACTTTTGTTTTAGGTAAATCATGCACAGTATTATTTGTTTTTCTAACAGATATGGCTTTTAGCTTATCATTTGAAGTTATTTTAGGTACCCACTTTTGAACTGTTCTTTTAGGTATCCATTTTTGTACAATTCGCGGTGGAATTGTTTTTGAAATATTTTTCTTTGGAACCTTTTTCTGTTCATAAAATGGGTCCTTCTTCTTCGGTTGCCATACGAGCTTATTAGATTTAACAATTGCAGGCTTACAAGCATAAGAATTCAAAGCAATTAAGTCTGTTCTTGAAAACTTTATACAAGAATTTTTAACAAGATTATTATTATTACAGACAGACTGTTCAATTTTACTATTTCTATCTGTAACATTTTTGTCCTTCACGCCCCACTCTTGTTTTATACTCTTGTTTTTCTGTTCTCTTTTCTTCTTTCGCCGAACTTGTTTTCTCGAACCGTTCACAATGATATCTGACATAAAAGAAGTATGAGAATTAGTAGATTTAGATACTCGTTTTTTCTGTAAGTTTTTTATACCTTTTAAAGATTGGACTTTACGTGCAATTGAGTCCGTTGATGAAGATGATTCACCCTTTTCAAAGTTAGTAGACTGAACAATAATTTTTGTTTTCTCCTTCTTTTGTTGTAATGATGGTGAATTTTTAGATGATTTTAAAGAATCTGTAGACATTCTTTGCAGAATTTTAACAGGTTCTTTATTACCATTTGATTGTTTGTTAGTCAAAGGTTTGATAAATTCACCAATTTTACCAAACATTTGATCTAATGAATTAACATCAGAGTCCATGTACAGATCAAACTCTTTTTCTGTATTTATAGAATCTATAGAAGTAGATGATTGTGGATCAGACACATTTGTGTTTTTAGGCTGATCTTGCAACATTTGTTCCATTTTTCTTAGTTCAGCCTTGAGAGTTCCATTCTCTGTCTCAAAATTTTTAATTTTCAATTCTAAATCAGAAATTATCTGTTCTAAAATTGAATTTGGCAAATATAATTTTTGAGATTGAGTAGGTAATTCAGACAAATCCTTTTCAGAATAAGTTTGAATGTACTCTTCCTTAGTATCAAGAATATTACTAGTTTCATTTATTCTGGTATAATCACCAGAATTTTGCATTTTGTCTGATCGTAATCTTTTTATTTCTTCGCTAGATTCTACTTCTTCAGATGCTTTCATAAATGTCATTTTTAATCCTAAATTCATGTATCTGACATCATATAGTGTTGGTGAACTTGATATTGCTTTTGTCAGATACTTAGGATTTTCCCAACCAATTCCAGATTTAGAATTATAAAATTCTGTGTCTTTTGGTTGATTTAAATAAATTGTTTGATCTGTTTGCCCTCTTTTAATAAGTTTATGCTTCTATCAATCAATCAACAATATGAAATAATCAAGAACAATAAAAGGAATTAACACTGACCGAATGATTAGATTGAAGAACTGATGATTACAAAATGATGATTGAGAATATACGTGAACAGTAGCTCCTTTCTCTGATTTGAATGCGTACAAAATGATAACTGTCAGATCTCTATTAAAATAGAAAGTCAAAGATGATATTTATACAATTTAACTAACTATCAAGGAAATACAAAATAGTCCCTAGACTTTGTTTTCATCAACTAAAACATATCCTAACAGTTTATATATATTTTATATTTTTATTTAGATATATAGATAAGTATATATATATATATATATATATATATATATATATATATAAGATATAATTTGATGTAAATTTAAATCTTATCTATTTATTAACATTTAAATATGTAAGATGTAAGGTCGCCTTGCTACGGATCCTATCTTGACGCGACACCTTCCAACGAGTGCGGAATCCTTGTTAGCGGCTTGACGGCTAGACCACGCACACGAAACACGGAGACACACACTGTGATAGACGAACAACAGAACGCCCCGACACGTGATTCTCTCCAAGAATAAACTCTCAAACACTTGAAAGTTTGAGATCGCTTGTTGGGAATAAATAATAGAGATGAAACAATTATATTGTATATGTTTGTAAATACTCAATAGTATAGGGGTTGTATGTGTAAATACACAATACTTGTGTATTGTGTATAAATAGAAGTTAGTGTTTCTGTTTGTAAGAGGATTTGAGAGTTCATATACAGACATACAGATCTGAGATTAGAAAGAAGAGGAGAAAGGATTGTTTATCAAGAAATGTCAAGAACATTCATGTAATGTCTTTCTATTCAATTAAAGCATTCAACTGATTGTGTTTATGATAATTGTTCATATGTTTGTGTTTAATGTTGATTGAATTGCATGAAATATGAATTAACAATTGGTATCAGAGACTAATATGGCTGAATTTGAGTGAATTTTGAATCTGAAATCGTTGTTTTTAAGAACACTGTTATATTCATTTTTTTTTGAAAATTCAAAAATCAATTGAGGATTTTGATTCTATGGATGAAATGATCAGATACTTGGATCGAAGGTGCGAATTTTAAAGACGAATTCAATGATATAAGTATCAAATTTTAATTCCAAACACACAGAATTTAATTGAGAATTTTCAGATTTTTTGAAAAAGTGTGTGTTCTTGAGGTTTTTGGTCGATTTTTGGTTTTTAATCAAGAATTAGCCAAAGTGATTTCACAAAAGTTGTTTTTGCTATTAAAACGAACCTTCGAAATCAATTTGAGGTCATTTCCTGGATTTTTGTTGAAAAAGTTTGGATCTGATCTTGTTTTTGTTGAAAAATGATAAAACTCGGGCATAACTAAATTCATAGTGTCATTCGAGTTTTATAAAGAAGGCATTCGAGTTTTATAAAGAAGGCATTCGAGTTTTAAAAAGAAGGCATTCGAGTTGATCAAAGAGAGTAAATCGAGGAACTTTATATTCTATTCGAGTTTCATGCTTTATTATCCGAGTTTCAAGCTTCATTAATCGAGTTTTATGCTTCATTAATCGAGTTTTATGCTTCATTAATCGAGTTTCAAGCTTCATTAATCGAGTTTCAAGCTTCATCATTCGAGTTTCATCAAGCTTATTCGAGTTTCATTCTTCTTCAATCAAGTTTGATAGTGTTTCAATCGAGTTTCATTACTCTTCATTCGAGTTGAGTCCTTATTCATTCGAGTTTCATCATACTATTGACTGTGTGACCTTAACTGCTTAAATTGGCCATAACTTTTGACTGGAACATCGTTAGAAGGCCTACCATACGTCAAATCGAAGCTTGAACAGATATTTACGATTTCTAAAATAGGCAAAGCCGGTTCGGTAAATTTTCGAGGCCCAAATCTACTCCAGAAAATCTAAAATTTCAACGTCAAAAAGTCAAATCAAAGCTGATTTTTAACAAATTAATCATTCAAGATTCATTTTTCTTCAATCAAGATTCATTCAAATTTTCATAAGTCCATAAAAGATATTGGAAGTTCATTTTTCTGCAATTCATAATGGAATATGAAAAATTTTCAAAGTTTGAGCTCATTGAAAAACTTACTGAATCTGAAAAGATTCGTAAGAACAATTACGACATTCTTGTTCAGTTAAATACTGATAAAGCTCTTGCTTTACGTGATGTATCAATACTGAAAGAAGACATTCAGAGCTTAAAAGTCAAACAAAATTCTGAGAGTACTGCTCTTAAATTGAAAATATCTGAATTATCAAAAGAACTTGGCGATTCGAAACGAGCAAATTTTCAGAATGCAACTCAACTAAAATATCTTTTGCCTGAAAGATTTGATCTTTACAAGAAAGTTAAAGATCTTGAAGAATTACTTTCCAAGACAAATGATATTGATCAAAGTTGTGTTTTAAACAAATCTGAAGAATTTTTTGCTCTTGAAAACGAGTTGTCTTTAACTAAAGATTCAATTGAGAAGGAAAGGCATGAGTTTTTACTGAAAGAACAAGATTTTAAAGCTAAATCTAAATTGTTTGAAGATGAAAGAAAGATGTTTTTAATCAAAGAACAATATTTTAAAACTGACTACCAATCATTTGATAATGACAGAAATTCTTATTTGGTCATTATCAAAGGATTAGAAGAACAGATACTTCATCTTTCTAAACAATTCAATGAATTTCCTTCTTCAAAAGAATCAGAGGTTAAAGATCCTTCATTTTGTTCAAAATCTAAAGTTGATCAATCTGATTTATCTACAGAAAGTGAAAAGAATCCAGCTGAATTTTCTAAATTTGATTCTTCTTCAGATCTTAAACTTAAGTATCTGTTAAAGATACACAGAGGCAAAGATAAAATTGTTGATCAACTTCCAGTCAAGATTTACACCGGTGAATCTTCGAAGTCAAATTTTCTTAAAGTTTCTGAAAATACTGGTCATTCTAATCAGAAAACATTTTCACAGAAAAATACCAAGTATTATCAGAAACAGGCAAGAACCGGACAGTTTTTCAAAAAGAAGAGTTCGCAGAAGTCTGATCATTCAATTTCAAGTTTCTTTAGAATTTCAGATATTCAATTTTCTCTTACTCAAAGAAATTTGTTTTTTGCTTTTGAAAGAGAAGCTAATAGTTATAATCTACAATGGGTACCTAAACCAAAGTACCAGTGGGTACCAAAACCCATTTTGAAATGGGTACCCAAGAGCGCTAACAAGTCTGGATCCAAATCTGTTTGGATACCAAAGACATCTTAAATTTTGCAGGTTGTAGGTTTCTTATCATTTCAGATAAGGACCCGTTCTTCATTTCAATAGGCTCTTGATAAATTAAGCTCTGATTAACTTCTGCAAAAACTTTGTTAATTAAACGAATTAACCCTTAATTATAACACCTGGTTCGAATTTGCCCAGGACAAGTTCGAATAAGCCCAAGGCCTTTCGAACTAACCCTTCATAAATTCGAATCATGTGCTTTGAACTTATGTTTGAACTTATTGTAACACATTAATTACACCAAGTTCAAACATACAAACAATCAATATCAAACATATATAATCAAACATATATCAAACAATTGTTAATATGCAATAACGAGCAAATTGACTTTTACAAAATATTGTCTATACTTCGACTGCTATCGTCACACATGATGCACTAACATAAGAAATAATATATTTTATATTTATCTTTTATAATTATTAATCTTTATTGATATTAGAAATAATGAATTATATTTATCTTTTAGTTTATTTTAATTAAAATAACATACTTTGTAACGTTAATATGTTTTTATTCGTTTTCACTTAAATATTTAGTTAATTTTTACTTAATTATTAACGTAGCAAAATTTAAAATCAAAACAAATAAATTAATAAATAGAAATCAAAACGTACTGGCATAACAAAAAATCTAAATCCAAAAAAAATAAAATAATAAATTTAAATAAAAACATATTAGCATAAAAAATATTTAAATCAAAAACAATAAATTAGTAAATTTAAATCAAAAGGTAATGAATTAGTAAATATAAATCAAAATTTATGTAAATTCAAAATTATGTCTTATATATAAATAAACTTAGGAATAAAAAGTAATAAATGTTAAAAAATAACTATTGATCATCACTATTTAAAAAGACAGATAAATTAATAAATAAATAAATAAATGTGTATATATATATATATATATATATATATATATATATATATATATATATATATATGTGTGTGTGTGTGTGTGTGTGTGTGTGTGTGTGTGTGTGTGTGTGTGTGTGTGTGTGTGTGTGTGGAGAGAGGTTCTTTTAAGAACCTTAAAGATCATGAGAACTTAGGAACCTTTTAGAGCCATTGGATCAAAAAGGTATTTTTGAAAAAAAAAATATTATATTTCTCTCTCCACCTTTTTTATTGTATGCATCTTTTTTTCACTTTCTCTCTCTTACTTTTTTTTCTTTTTCATTTACTCTTTATTTCATGAGAACAAATTTTAATATTAAATAACGTTTTTTATAAAAATATATTTTTTATATAGAAAATTATTTAATTACTAAAAAATTATAAAAATATATTTTTTATATAGAAAATTATTTAATATTACAAATTTTATTTTTTTATGTAATCTACGTAGATTATCATGTAATCCACGTAGAATGTCGTGTAAAATGTCAAGTATCATATATTCTACGTACATTACATGATAATCTACGTAGATTACATGATAATCTACATAGAATATACGTAGATTACATGATAATCTACCTAGATTATACGTAGATTACATGATAATCTATGTTAATTATCATTTAATCTATATAGATTATCATGTAATCTATGTAATCTACGTAAAATGTCGTGTAGAATTTTAAGTATAATATATACTTAAAATTCTACACGACATTTTACGTAGATTAAATGATAATCTACCTAAAATATAATACAAGACTACTTGTAAAAAATCACACATAATCTATATAGATTATGATGTAGTCTACGTAGAATATATGATACTTGACATTCTACACGACATTGTACGTGGATTCTATGATAATTTACATAGAATATAATACAAGAGACATAACATTCTACGTATATTACATGATAATCCACGTAGATTATATGATAATCTACGTACATTACATGATAATCTACATAGAATATACGTAGATTACATGATAATCTATGTAGATTATCATCTAATCTATATAGATTATCATGTAATCTACGTAGAATATTGTGAATTATAGTTTCTCAATTAATCAAACAACAATATCAATAATCAAAAACAACAAACAGAATTAAAACTGACCGAATGATTCTATTGATGAATTGATGATTACAAAATGATGCAAGAGAATCTTCGAGTACTGTTGCCCTTTCTCTGAAATTAATGCGTACAAATCAGTAACTGTCAGAACTATCTATTTTGAAAGTCAACATTCTATTTATACACATTTATACAACTATTAACTAATTACAAAATAGACCCTATACTTTGTATTCCATCAACCAAAAATACATTCTAACAAATATATGATATTTGACATTCTACACGACATTCTACATAGATTACATGATAATCTACATAGAATATAATACACGAAACATAACATTCTACATAGATTATGAATAGTAATGTTAATCTAAATAAAAAAATATAGAATTATATGTCATTCTATACAGACACATAATATTTTTATATAGAATACGTTAATAATTTAGCAATTAAATAATTTCCTATATATAAAAAAATATTTTTTTTATAAAAAACGTTTTTTTACTATAAAAATCAATTTTCATGAAAGAAAAATAAAATGAAAATGAAAAAAAGTAAGAGAGAGAAAGAGAAAAATCAAATTTTTTTTCTCCCAAAAATAAATTTTTCACACCGTTTCAAGATTCCCCACTATCAAAGTTCTAAATAATTCAAAATTACCATCAAATATATCAACCATTGATTCTATTAATCCAAAGGCCATAAAAGGTTCTTAAGTTTTCACAATATTTATGGTTCTTAATATATATATATATATATATATATATATATATATATATATATATATATATATATATATATATATATATATATATATATAGTGTCAGGTTCAAAAAAGTAACTCTCGAAATCAAGTGCACCCGAAGGTACCAACCTTAAAAACTTTTTTTTTAAATTTTTTCTCATAACCATGTTTAATTTAATGTTATACGCATGATATATGAATTTCACATATATTCACACGTTCTGTGTCCTTAAAAATTATGTGAATGCTCGATGCATATTTATGTGAATGGTCATCCATATAAATGGTCATTTCACACCCTGTGATTGGTGTGGATGACCATTTACATGATCTTTTTTTACCATTCACAAAATTTATGATGTTGCTTATTTTGAAAAAAAGTCTTATAATTTTGTATTATACATGTCTATTAAAAAAATAATATGTGAATGATCATTCACATTAGGGTACGCTGGAATCTTATAGGTACGGTTGATGAATCTGATTCTATATATATATATATATATATATATATATATATATATATATGACAAATAACTGTACTTTATTTTTATTTTTATATAATAATTAATATTAAATTATTTAATCTAAGTTTACATACATTTCATTTAACCAATCATTTATTAAAAATTATTTACGTAATACGTGTGTTCAGAAACTAGTTCTTTATTAAATAAATTGAATACATAAAAACGCGTAAATTAATTAAATTAAGAATAAAAATATTTGTTAATAAATAAATATAAATTTATATTTAAAAATAAATAGGTATATGTAATAATAATAATAACATAAAGATTTAAATAATAATTTGTTAAATCAATATTTCAAATTTAAAATCAAATTTTAAAAGTTTTAGGAAAAGGACCAAAAGTGAAATTAAATTAAATAGTTGAGGGACTAAACTTGCATATAATAAAAGGGCAAAATCGTCATTTTTAAAAAGTTCAGACACAGAGGGACCTTTTCTGCAAGTAAAATATTATTTGAGGGACCACCACTGCAACTTTGAAAGTTGATGGACCATTTCCGTAATTTTACACAAACCACAAGGACCATTTTTGTAATTTATTTCAGAGTAGATTACAGAAATGGTCCCTGTGGTTTACATAAAACTTTGGATACGGTCCCTGTAGTTTCAATTTTGCAAAAACGGTCATTATTATCACTTTTACTTGCAAAATTGGTCCCTCTGCTGTTAATTTTAATAATCAAATGGTTAAATATTATATAATGACCATTTTACCCTTTTATTAATAACATTTTGGTCCTTCAAGTTTGTTTATTATTTTAGTTTTGGTTTCTTAAGTAAATTTTTTTATTTAACTATTCTATTAGAGTTAATTACAAAAATGGTCCTTGTGGTTTGTATCAAATTTTAGATTTGGTCCCTGAACTTTTGGTTTTGCAAAATTGGTCATTATCATCAAGGTTTACTTTCAATATTGTTCCCTTATCCATTAATTTTAATTAAAATACCCATTTTGCCCTTGTTTATATATATACATTTGAGCCTTTTAGTTACAAATTATTAACAACTCTTTTTTTAATAAAACAAATAGATATAAAATTAAATATAATAAAAGTATTAATGTTATTGATCAATTAGAAACAAAAAACAAATACAATAAAAGATTTCAAATAATTTTAATTTCGTTTCTCATAATTTTATACTTTATATTTTGTATTTTTTATAGTATAATATACCATTTTTTTGAACGAAAACATTTCGAATTAAATTGGTTCATCATTTTCTGTTTCGTTAAATAGAAAATCGAAATTGTTAGTCATTTTTCTGCTAAAAACATTAATAATTGGATTGTTTGTTTATTACGTTTGGTTGAGTTAAAAATCAAAATGGTTGTTCGTTTTTTCCATCAAAAACACTTAAAATTAGATTGATTGATTTTTTTTCCATTTAGTTAATCATTTCGCTCGAAAAATTGAAATGATTCGTCATTATTTAATTTTAAATGTTTTTGTTTGTAAAAAATGGCAAACCATTTCGGTCGTCAATTTAACTAAATGGAAAAAACAACCACTTAATCTAGTTTTAATGTTTTGTTTATCAATTAAAACAATTAAAAATTTCGATTTTTAATTTAAACAAACGAAAAAACGGCCAACCAGTTTAGTTTTAAATATTTTCGTTCAAAAAAAACGACAAACCATTTCGATCTTAAATTTAACCATTGAAAATAACGCCAACAACGATTTAATTTTAAATGTTTTCGCTCCGAAAAAAAAATACAAACTCTGATTTTTAAGTTAACCAAACAGAGAAAACAATCAATCAATTTATAAAATTTTCCAATTCGAAAAATGACGAACTATTTCACCTTTTAATTTTTTGAATGGATAGAACAACAAATCATTTAGATTTTCAATTTAACCGAATATATATATATATATATATATATATATATATATATATATATATATATATATATATATATATATAAAATTACGCAAACGAAATAAAAACTTATTTTTCGGAACAAAAAACAAACAATAAAATTGCAAAAGCTTATTAAATTTATAAAACTGATAAAAATTTGAAAATTTATTAAAACTATATATAATATAAACAAAATGATGCGAACCGATTAAAAGATTAATATATATATATATATATATATATATATATATATATATATATATATATATATATATATATATATATATATATATATAACATTAAAAACTAAAACTAAAAATAATAAAAAACTGGAAAAATAAAAAAAATTTGTTGTATTTGTTTTCACTTATTAATATTAATATTTTTATTGTTTTTTATATATATTTGTTTTATTAAAATAAAGAGTAGGTAATGATTTGCAATTAAAAGAGTCAAATGTGTAAATATAATGATAGTTTCATTTTCATGCAATTCAATCACATTAACAGAAAACATAAACAATTAACACAAACAATCAAACACAATCTGCTGAATGATTAGAGAGAAATATTACATTGAGTTTGACTTTCTTGCTTGACAGTTCTTCTAATCTTCTCATGCAATCATCTATCCACACTTTTCATCTGTATCCTATATTCCTATATATATACTCAATACAAAGTATTGAGTATTTACACAACCAACCCCTGAACTATTTTTCAAAATGTAGATCTCGGTTCAAGCTTTGATTTGACGTATGGTAGGCTTTCTAACGATGTACCAGTCAAAAGTTATGGTCAATTTAAGCGGCAAAGGTCAAATAGTCAAAACTTGAATGATATGTAGCCCAACTCGAATCATATGGAGCCTAACTCGAATTATATGAAATATAACTCGAATGATATGTAGCTCAACTCGAAGTGTATAGAGCCCAACTCGATTTAAAAGGAGCTTAACTCGAAGAATATAGAGTCCAACTCGATGTATATGAAACACAACTTGATTGAAGCACAAATGAAACTCGAATGATGATTCAGCAGAACACGTATGAATTGTGATTAAACTCAGATATCAAAGTATAAAACTCGAATTATAAAGCATCAAGCTCGATCAAAAGTATATACAACTCGAATATCAATCAGATCAAACTCGAATGCTTTTATATAAAACTCGAAATACACAATGTTTCCCACTTTGATCAAGTTTTAAAAACAGTATGTCAAAAATCAAGTTGAAAACATAATTTTCAACAAAAATTTACCAAAAGATCTCAACAATGACTCTCGAGTGACTAGATTTTACATAGAAACAACATTTAGAAAACAATTTTGACCAATTTTCGATCAAAATCCAAAAATCAATCAAAAACTTCAAGAACACAAACTTTTTCAAAAAAATCTGAAAATTATCAATTAAGATTTGTGTGTTTTGATTTATGATTAGAAACATATATCAACATATTCGATTCCAAAAGCTCCTCCTTCGATTCCAGAATCAAGATATTTCATCCACAAAATAAAAAACCATTGAAGATTTTGTGATTTTAGGGGAAAAAAATGATGAATGAAACAGTACCCAACTTTTTCAAAATCAATATCAAAATTCGGTCACTTTCTTCCATATTAGTCTATGATACCAATTGATTGTTTCATTTTCATGCAATTCAATCACATTAACAACAAACATATGAACAATTAACACAAACAATCAAACACAATCTGCTGAATGATTAGAGAGAAATATTACATTGGGTTTGACTTTCTTGCTTGACAATTCTTCCAATTTTCTCATGCAATCATTTGTCCACACTTTACATCCGTATCCTATATTCCTATATATATACTCAATACAAAGTATTGAGTATTTACACAAACGACACTTGAACTTTATACAATATAAATTGTTTTTAACTCTATTATAAATTGTACCCAACATATAAACAAGGACAAAATGGACATTTCAATTAAAGTTGATGGGTAATGGACTGATTTGAAAATAAACCTAGATGATAATGATCGATTTTGCAAAATTGAAAGTACAGGGACCAAATCCAAAGTTTGATACAAACCACAAGGACCATTTTTGTAATTAACTCCTTCTATTATTATTATTATTATTATTATTATTATTATTATTATTATTATTATTATTATTATTATTATTATTATTATTATTATTATTATTATTATTATTATTATTATTATTATTATTAGAGTAATTTACATAAATGGTCCCTATGGTTTGCATAAAACTTTGGATACGGTCCCTGTGTTTTCAATTTTGCATAACGGTCCTTATGTTCACTGTTTACTTGTAAAATGGTCCCTCTGCCGTTAATTTTAACAATCAAATGGTTAAATCTTTTAAAATGACCATTTTACCCTTTTCTTTGATAACATTTTGGTCCCTCAAGTTTGTAGTTCATTTTAGTTTTGGTCCCCTCAAGTTAATTTTAGTTTTGGTCCCTCAAGTTTGTATTATTATTATTATTATTATTATTATTATTATTATTATTATTATTATTATTATTATTAATTTAGCTTTTTGCGAATTAATTTTTTTGTTTATTAAGTTTCCTATATTTTAATATATTTTTTTAATTTAAATTACAAACTTAATAATTTTATCATTATAAACAATTGTATGAAGTATGAATCGATTTTTTTTTTAGCTTTTTCGAGTGAAAAATACAAACATTTTATATTGTAGTTTTCCAAACCAAAAAAATTTGAACATTAAGCTTTTATTTGTTTTTTCAAACGAAAAGAAGTTACTAACCCATTTTTTGTTTTGGAAAACGAAAATAAATACAAACAATTCTGTTATTAGTTTTTGCAAACGAAAAAACTACGAATAATTCTGATTTTCAGCTTTTCCAAACAAAAAATCATTAATCTAGTTTTTCGAACCAAACCATTACCTTTTATTTTTTTTCTCCGAACGAAAACCTACGAACCATTACATTTTAAAGTTTTTTCAAAAAAATGAAATAGTGTGTAGCCTTTTTGTTCGGAAAAACTAAGAAAATGGATTGGTTTGTAGTTTTTTACGATTGGAAAAAGCTAAAAACGTAATAATTAGAATAACATAAAAATCTAACAAAAAATAGACCCTTTTTGATTTTTTTAGCTTTTTCCAAACGTACAAAATACGCTTTTTCAAAAAATGAAATAGTCTATTTTTTGTTCGATTTTTATGTTATACTAACATTACGTTTTTAACTTTTTCCAATCGTAAAAAACTACAAATTATTCCATCTTTTTTAGTTTTTCCGAACAAAAAGGCACACACTATTTTTATTTTTGAAAAAACTTTAAAACGTAATGGTTCGTAGTTTTTCGTTCGGAGAAAAATAAAAGGTAATGGTTTGGTTCGAAAAACTAGAAAAATAAAATGATTTTTTTGTTTGGAAATATTGAAAATCAGAATTATTCGTAGTTTTTTCGTTTGTAAAAACTAATAACAAAATTGTTTGTATTTATTTTCGTTTTCCAAAACAAAAAACCGGAATGGGTTGAATCTTTTGGTGCAGAAAAAAATAAAAAACAATTTGGTTTTCGTAGCTTTTTACGTTTAATTAGAAAATGAAAAACTTAAAACATGTATGGTAAACAACTTTTTTCAGTTTGTAAAAACAAATAAAAGCTTAAGGTTCAAATTTCTTTGGTTTGGAAAACTACAATATAAGTTTTTTGTATTTTCTCATTCGAAAAAGCTAAAAAACGAAATGGATTCCAATTTGTTACTATTGTTTATAATAAAATAAATAACTAAGTTTGTAATTTGAATTACAAAATATATTAAAATGTAGGAAACTTAATAAACAATAAATTAATATACAAAAAGTTAAATTAATAATAAATAATAATAGTTATGATGATGATGATGATGATGATGATGATGATGATGATGATGATGATGATGATGATGATGATGATGATGATGATAATAATAATTATAATAAATAATGAGTTAAATTCAAAATTTTACTTGAGAGACCAAAACTAAAATGAACTACAAACTTGAGGGACCAAAATGTTATCAAAGAAAAGGGTAAAATGGTCATTTTAAAAGATTTAACCATTTGATTGTTAAAATTAACGGCAGAGGGACCATTTTACAAGTAAACAGTGAACATAAGGACCGTTTATACAAAAATTGAAACCACAGGGACCGTATCCAAAATTTTATGCTAACCACATGGACCATTTATGTAATTTACTCTTATTATTATTATTATTATTATTATTATTATTATTATTATTATTATTATTATTATTATTATTATTATTATTATTAGAGTTAATTACAAAAATGGTCCCTGTGGTTTGTATCAAATTTTGGATTTGGTCCCTGAACTTTTAATTTTGCAAAAATGGTCATTATCGTTAAAGTTTAGTTTCAAGATTGGTCCCTTATCCATTAACTTTTATTAAAATACCCATTTTGCCCTTGTTTATATTTATACATTTGAGCATTTTAGTTATAAATTATTAACAACTCTTTTTTAATAAAACAAATAGATATAAATATATAATAAAAGTATTAATGTTATTAATCCATTAGAAACAAAAAACAGATACAATAAAACATTTCGAATAATTTTAATTTCGTTTCGCATAATTTTATACTTTGTATTTTGTACGGTATAATATATCATTTTTTTGAACGAAAAGATTTCGAATTAAATTGGTTCATCATATTCCGTTTCGTTAAATTGGAAATCGGAACTGTTAGTCATTTTTATGTTAAAAACATTAAAAATTATATTGTTTGTTTATTACATTTGGTTAAATTAAAAATCGAAATAGTTGTTCTTTTTTCCATCGAAAACACTTAAAATTAGATTGATTGATTTTTTTTTTCCATTTAGTTAATCATTTCACTTGAAAAATTAAAATGGTTCATCATTTTTTCATTTTAAAAGTTTTTGTTTGGAAAAAATGACAAACCATTTCGGTCGTCAATTTAACTAAATGGAAAAAACAACCACTTAATCAAGTTTTAATGTTTTTTTATCAATTAAAACAATCAAAAATTTCGATTTCTAATTTAACCAAACGAAAAAAGGGCCAACCATTTTAGTTTTAAATATTTTCGATCGCAAAAAATGACGAAACATTTTGATCTTAAATTTAACCGTTAAAAATAACGCCAACTGCTTTAATTTTAAATGTTTTCGCTCCGAAAAAAATACGAACTCCGATTTTTAATTTAACCAAATGGAGAAAACAATCAATCAATCTATAAAATTTTCCAATTCAAAAAATGACGAATTGATTAAAATTTGAAAATAATTACGCAAACGGAGAAAACAATCAATTAATCTATAAAACTTAGAATTTCAATTTAACCGAATATATATAATTACACAAACCAAATAAAAACTTATTTTTCGGAACAAAAAAAAAACAATAAAATTGCAAAAGCTTTTTAAACTTATAAAATTGATTAAAAATTTAAAATTTATTACAACTATATATAATATAAACAAAATGACGCAAATCGATTAATATATATATATATATATATATATATATATATATATATATATATATATATATATATATATATATATATATATATATAACATAAAAAACTGAAACTAAAAAAATAAAAAATCTGGAAAAAAATTTTATTTGTTTCCAATTAATTAATTATATTTTTATTATTTTTTATATAATTTGTTTTTATTAAAGTAAAGAGTTGGTAATTATTTGTAATTAAAAGAGTTAAAAGTGTAAATATAAACAAGGGCAAAATGGGCATTTCAATAAAAGTTGATGGATAATGGACTAATTTGAAAAAAAACTTTGATGATAATGACCGATTTTGCAAAATTGAAAGTTCAGGGACCAAATCCAAAATTTGATATAAACCACAAGGACCATTTTTGTAATTAACTCTTATTATTATTATTATTATTATTATTATTATTATTATTATTATTATTATTATTATTATTCTAACTTGTTACATATTAATTTGTTTGTTTGTTATGTTTTTTTTATTTTAACATATTTTTTAATTTAGAATAAAAATTTATTTATTTCTTTTATTATAAATAATTGTATCAAAATAGAGTCCATTTTCTTTTTTAGTTTCTCCGAATGAAAAAAATACAAACATTTTATATTGTAATCTTCCAAACAAAAAAATTTTAAACCTTAAACTTTTATTAGTTTTTCAAACGAAAAAAAAGTTGCAAACCTTTCTTGTTTTAAGTTTTTTCATTTTCTAAACGTAAAAAATATGAAAACCAATCCATTTTTAATTTTTTGCTCCAAAAACTTCAACCCTTTCTGATTTTTTGTTTTGGGAAACGAAAAAAAATACAAATCATTCTGTTATTAGTTTTTGTAAAACGAAAAAACTACGAATAATTCTGATTTTCAGTTTTTCCAAACAAAAAAAAATTTCCAAACAAAAAAAATCATTCTATTTTTCTAGTTTTTCGAACGAAGCCATTCCCTTTAATTTTTTTTCTCCGAACGAAAAAACTACGAACTATTATGTTTTTAAAGTTTTTCCTAAATACAAAATAGAGTGTGTAGTATTTTTGTTCGGAAAAACTAAAAAAATGGAATGACTTGTATTTTTTACGGTGAGAAAAAGTTAAAAACGTAGTGGTTAGAATAATCTAAAAATAACAAATCATTCCATTATTTAGTTTTTTTTAATGAAAAACGACAAACCATTTTATTTTTTAGTTTTCCGAACAAAAAACTTCGAAGCATTAATTTTTATTAATTTTTAGTTTTAACTTTTTCATATCGTAAAAAATACAAGCCATTCCATTTTTTAGTTTTTCCGAACAAAAATGCTACGCACTATTTCGTATTTAGGAAAATCTTTAAAAACATAATAGTTCGTAGTTTTTTCGTTCGGAGAAAAAAATAAAAGGGAATGGTTTCGTTCGAAAAACTAGAAAAATAGAATGATTTTTTTTGTTTGGAAAAACAGAAAATCAGAAATATTCGTAGTTTTTTTCGTTTGCATAAACAATTAACATAATGATTTGTATTTCTTTTCGTTTCTCAAAACAAAAAATCAAAATGGGTTGAATTTTATGGTGAAAAAAAAAGGATTGGTTTTCATTAATTTTTACGTTTAGAAAATGAAAAAACTTAAAACAAGAATGGTTTGTAATTTAATTTCGTTTGAAAAAACTAATAAAAGTTAATGTTCAAAATTTTTTGGTATGAAAGACTACAATATAAAATGTTTGTATTTTTTTCATTTGGAAAAACTAAAAAATAAAATGGATTCTACTTTGATACAATTGTTTATAATAAAAGAAGTAAATAAGTTTGTAATTTAAATTAAGAATTATATTAAAGTAAAAAAAAAACTTAATAAACAAATAAATTAATATGAGTGAAATTAATAATAATAGTAATAATAGTTATAAATAATGATTAGTAACAATAAATAATAATAATAATAATAATAATAATAATAATAATAATAATAATAGTTATAACAATAATAATAATAGAAGAGTTAAATAAAAAAAAGAGTAAATTACAGAAATGGTCGTTGTGGTTTGTTCAGAATTATGGAAATGGTCTCTCAACTTCCAAAGTTGCAATGACGGTCCCTCAAACCACCTTTTACTTGCAGAATTGGTCCTTCTATTTCTAAAATTTTAAAGATGACGATTTTATCCTTATTTCAATTACAAGTTTGGTAATATCTATTTTGGTCCTTTTTCTTAAATTTTCATTTTTGGTTTTAAATTTGAAATATTAATTTAATAAATTATGATTTAATACATTATTAATTATATTATTATTATCATTATTCTCATTATTATTATTAATTATACCTATTTATTTTGTAAAATAAATCTATATTTCTTTACTAAAAATTATTTTTATTTATATACTTAACTAGTTAAGTTATGCATCTTTTTATGTATTCAATTTATTTATTAAAGTTTTATTTATTCATATTTTATTGGTTAAACTATGTGTATAATTTTATTATTTATACTTCTCCATCAAACTATTTTATTACTTTAATAAATTTTGAATTTGTGTAAATTTTGATTTAAATTTGTTACACTAATATGTTTTTATTTAAAATTATTAATATTATTTGTTTGAATTTCAATAGTTATTATGCCACTACATTCTGATTTCAATTTATAATTTTATATGTTTTGATTTAAAATTTTGCTATGTTAATACATAAGTAAAAATTAAAATATTTAAGTGAAAACGAATATGACATATTAATGTATAAACTTATAAATCAAAAAGATTAAAATAATATATTGAAATCACAACGTACTGGCATAAAAAATATTAAAATTGAAAAAATAAAATACTAAATTTAAACCAAAACGTGTTAACGTAACAAAATATATCATTTTAAATAAAATAAATTAAAAGATAAATATAATTCATTATTTCTAATAGATTAATAAATATAAAATATAATACAATATATTATTTCTTATATCTTTAAATATTAATAAATAGATATGATTTAAATCTACATTCAAATTATATCTTATATGTACTTTATCTATAAATCTATTTAAAAAATATATTATTTATTTATTTTATAAAACTATTTGTAAAATTAATTATTTTTAATATATATTAGTAATTTTATAACTTTTAAGGCATTTTTTAAAACCAAACAAATAAAATAATAAAATTAAATCCAACCGTACTGGCATAACAAAATACTTAAATCCAAATAAATAAATTAATAAATTTAAATAAAAACATATTAGCGTAACAAAATATTTGTAAACTTAAATCAAAACTTAATGTATTAGTAATTTAAATCAAAATTTATACAGATTCAAAATTTATTAACGTAATGAAATAGTTTGATGGAAAAGTATAAATAATAAAATTATAAAAATAGTATAACCAGTAAAAGATAAATAAATAAAACTTTAATAAATAAATTGTATACATAAAAAGACGCATAACTTGAATAATTAAGAATATATAAATAAAAATAATTTTTAGTAAAGAAATATAGATTTATTTTACAAAATAAATAGGTATAATTGATAATGATGATAATGATGATGATAATAATAATAATAATAATAATAATAATAGTAATAGTAATAGTAATAGTAATAATGAGAATGAGAATAATAATAATATAATTAATAATGAATCAAATCATAATTTATTAAATTAATATTTCAAATTTAAAACCAAAAATGAAAAATTTAGAAAAGGGACCAAAATTGAAATTACCAAACTTGTAATTGAAAAAATGGTAAAATCGTCATTTTTAAAAATTTTAGAAATAGAAGGAACCAATTCTGTAAGTAAAAAGTGGTTTGAGGGATCACCATTGCAACTTTGAAACTTGAGGGACCGTTTCCATAATTTTGAACAAACCACAAGGACCATTTCTGTAATTTACTCTAAAAAAAGTTAACTTGAGGGACCAAAACTAAAATGAACTACAAACTTGAAAAACCAAAATGTTGTTAAAGAAAAGTGTAAAATGGTCATTATAAAAGATTTAACCAATTGATTATTAAAGTTAACAGCAGATGGATCAATTTTACAAGTAAACAGTGAATATAAGGACCGTTTATGCAAAATTAAAACTACAGGAACCATATCCAAAGTTTTATGTAAACCACACGGACCAATTCTGTAATTTACTCAATATTTAATATTCAACATTCAATGTATAATTAATATTTTGTAGTACTTTTGATTCATTTTGCATATAATTAAGAAAATAATTAATGTAGATTTTTAAAAGAAAAAAAATATGGACGAGAGAATAATTAAATAAAAAAAGACAGAGAATAATTAATCAGATTTTTATTTTTCAATTTTTTTTGACACACATTTTAACTTTGTTCAGTAAAAAAAATTAATTGTACTTACAATTCTGCAACCATGTTTCTTCATTGATTTTCTTGATCTAATGTTTAAAATTGTTCTTTAGTTATGAGTAAAAGATATTGGTTCTATAATGATTCAAAACACACACATGTGTGTATTTATGTGTGTATATGTGTGTGTGAATATATATATATATATATATATATATATATATATATATATATATATATATATATATATATATATATATAGAATCACGTTCATTAGCGTATCCTAATGTGAATGATCATTCACATATATTTATTTTGAATAGACGTGTATAAGACAACTTTATAAGACTTTTTAAAAATGAACAACATCATATATCTTGTGAATGGTAAAAAAAAATCATGTGAATGGTGTGAATGATCATTCACTTGGATGACTATTCACATAAATATGCATTGAATATTCACATAATTTTTAAGGACACAGAATGTGTGAATGTATATGAAATTCATATATCATGCGTATAACATTAATTTAAACATGGTTATGAGAAAAATATTTTAAAAAAAAAAAGTATTTTAAGGTTGGTACCTTCGGGTGCACATGATTTCGAGAGATACTTTTTTAAACCTGACTATATATATATATATATATATATATATATATATATATATATATATATATATATATATATATATATATATATATATATATATATATATATATATATATATATATATATATATATATAGGGGTCAATGAATAACCTCCATCCATCGAATAACTTTGAAGAACCTCCATGCACCACCACAAATGCATCACAATTCCCCCGTGATGCATCATTATTTCCATGTGATGCATCGATTTATACGTGATTCATTACTATTTTCTAGCGATGCATTGTGATTCTCCTAGGATCTTCGATGCATAAAGGTTCTCCATTGAACCCACCCCATACATATATATATATATATATATATATATATATATATATATATATATATATATATATATATATATATATATATATATATATATATATATATATATATATATATGGATTTAATAGAAAACCACCATGCACTTGAAAACTTGTGAAAAACGCAATGCACCACTACAAATGCATCAAATTTCCCGCGTGATGTATCAAATTCTCGCGTGATAATCACCTTATTTACGATCATGCCATCACGTTTTTAATGAAATGCACCAAATCGGACGGTAGGCGTAGGTTTCCATAGTTTTCAGGTGCATAGTGGTTTTCCATTGAACCCACCCCTATATATATATATATATATATATATATATGTGTGTGTGTGTGTGTGTGTGTGTGTGTGTGTGTGTGTGTGTGTGTGTGTGTGTGTGTGTGGTGTGTGAATATTTAAATAATCTAGAGAAGTAAAGAAGTAATTTGTTCATATATGAATATTTACCAATAGTTATGGCTTGTTCTATTTGTTTGATGTGTATTTAAATTTTTTTTTTTTTT
This sequence comes from Centrapalus pauciflorus, assembly GCA_020465985.1. NCBI lineage: Eukaryota > Viridiplantae > Streptophyta > Magnoliopsida > Asterales > Asteraceae > Centrapalus > Centrapalus pauciflorus. The sequence goes on from JAANYP010005595.1 coordinate 51,608, forward strand.
TTTTGTGAAATCAATCATTATTTCAATTACAATTGTTTACTAAAATCTTTTTTTTTTTAATCATTCAAAATTATCATATTAATATTGATCCGTTTTTTCACACTTTATTATCCCAAAATATTCATATATGAATACATACAAAAATATTCATATATGAATTCACTGAAAAATATTAATATATGTATATTTTCAGTTGCTAATAATATTGAACTCATAAACATATTTATATATACATGTTTTTTGGACAAATAAACACTTTTATAGTAAATATTCACATCTAAATATTTGTTTTATATTAATAACATTATACTACTTTTTATTAAGCCAATAAAACCTCAACCACTAATAAGTATTCATACATGAACAAATTAGTTTTTTACTTCTCCGAAATTTTTGAGCTTTTCAAATGATAGTTTTAACTTCTTCAAATAACTTAAGCATATACATATATATATATATATATATATATATATATATATATATATATATATATATATATATATATATATATATATATATATATATATATATATATATATATATGTATGTATGTATGTATAGTGGTGGGTTCAATGGAAAACCAATGTGTATCAAGAAACCATAGGAAACCAGTATCTACCAAGTACAATCATTGGATCTGATGCATTCATTAAAAAGAACAAAGTGACAATAATATCACTTTTTGAATGCATCATCTGATCGATGCATCGGTGTGCATAGTGACAAAATGGTAAACATATAAAATGTCAAAATAGAAACGTATCTGGTTTCTATGTAAAATATCACTTTTGTTTGATTGATAAATCCAATCAAAATCGACAAGTAGAGTAATTATAGGACTTTCTAGTATTAAATCTGATTTTTAAAATCTACTAAATTAATGTTAAAGGAATATACATATAATATCTTTGAATAATCTTCTTGATGTATTTCAGATTGTTTATACACCATGTTGGTTTCCTAATGCACATTGGTTTCCATTGAACTCACCTCTATATATATATTATACACACATATACAACACATACATACACATACATATATGTATGTATGTGTGTGTATGTCTATGTCTATATATATATATATATATATATATATATATATATATATATATATATGTATGTATGTATGTATGTATGTATGTATGTATGTATGTATGTATGTATGTATGTATGTATGTATGTATGTATGTATGTATGTAGACACACATACACATATATACATACACACACATATGGTTTACTAATATAATGATATAATTGAAGTTTCAAGTTATGGACTCACTATATATATACTATATATATTAAATATATATATATAATATATATATATATATGTATATAATATATATATATGATATATATATATATATATGTATATATATATATATATGTATATATATATATATGTATATATATATATATATATATATATATATATAGAGTCAGGTTCAAAAAAGTACCTCTCGAAATCAAGTGCACCCGAAGGTACCAACCTTAAAAAACTTTTTTTTAAATTTTTTTTCTCATAACCATGTTTAAATTAATGTTATACACATGATATATGAATTTTACATACATTCACACTTTATGTGTCCTTAAAAATTATGTGAATGCTCAATGCATATTTATGTGAATGGACATCCATGTGAATGGTCATTTCACACAATGTGAATGGTGTGAATGACCATTCACGTAATCTTTTTTTACCATTCACAAGATTTATGATGTTGCTCCTTTTGAAAAAAAGTCTTATAATGTTGTCTTATACATGTTTATTCAAAAAAAATATATGTGAATGATCATTCACATTAGGGTACGCTGGGTACGCTGGAATCTCAAAGGTACGCTGATGAACCTGATTCTATATATATATATATATATATATATATATATATATATATATATATATATATATATATATATATATATATATATATATATATATATATATATAGGGTGGTTCAATAGAAAACAGACATGCATCGGAAATCTTCCATACACCACCATAAATGCATCACAATTACCGCGTGATACATCAAATTCTCGCGTGATGCATCACCTGATCCAATGATTATAAAGTGCTTCCCGCGTTTTCGATACATATAGTTATATATATATATATGTGTGTGTGTGTGTGTTGGGGGGGGGGGGGGGTGTTTAAATGATAAATAAAATATTTGTAAGAAATATCAAATCAAAGAATTAACATGAATCACTTTTTACGTCATTAAATGAGAACAAATATGTTGAATCACTTCGTGAGAAAAATGTTGAATATACAAATGGTACCGGAACCCAACCCCACACACATAGATGACTGTGTGGATGGGTGTGTGTGTTTGACATTGGATGATACTGACGGTATTCTCTAAATTATAATATTTTTTATATATCAATGTATCAACTAACATTATCTTTTATAATGAAGAAGGTAGTTAATATGATATTTTAATTCCTAATTTAATGAGAATAATTTAATTTCTAATTTATCACCTAATTTACTTTTTAGAATTAATAATTATGCTATTACAAAAAAGTCATTAATGATCCCTTATGATGCGTTTATAGTACTTATGATGCATGTTGGTAACCTGAGGTTTTATGATTCATGTTGGTTATCCAATCAACCCATACATACATACATACATGCATGCATACATACATACATACATACATGTGTATGTGTCTCTCTCTCTCTCTCTCTCTCTATATATATATATATATATATATATATATATATATATATATATATATATATATATATATATATAGAAACTAAGGATCTTTTGTGAATACTTTATTCGTTGTGAACATTGTGAACAACCATAAAATAGCTTTTGAATCTTATGAATCTTGTTGAAAATAGTACCGAACCCTTCTATTAACTCATTAATCTTATTGGATCCTATGGATACTTCTTTTAAGAACCTTAAAAATGGTGAGAATCTAGGAACCTTTTAGAGCCCTTAGATCAAAAGGGTATTTGTGGAATAAAAAATATTATCTTTCTATCTTCACCTTTTTTATTATATGCATCTCTTTTTCACTTTCTGTCTCTTACTTTTTTTTTTTTCATTTTCATTTTCTCTTTTTTTCATTAGAATTGATTTTAATATTAAAAAAACGTTCTTTATAAAAAAATAATATTTTTTCTATATAAAAAATTATTTAATTGCTAAAAAATTAATGTATTCTATATAGAAATATTATATGTTTATATAGAATGTTATATAATTCTATATCTTTTTATGTAGATTAACATTACTATTCATATTCTATGTAGAATATTATGTTCTTTTATATTTCATATATTTTTATGTTTATTATACAAATCTATATTTTTTTTGTAGATTTCCATTACTATTCATTGTGTTTTTTGTATATTTTATATCAGTTGCATACCAAGTGTTCGATAAAATGTCTAAATGAAATCTTCTTTTTTTTTGTTTCAATGTGTTTTGGTGTATTTTATCATTTAATCTACGTAGAATATATGATACATGACATTCTACACGACATTCTACATAGATTGCATGACATTCTACATAGATTGAATGTCATTCTACGTAGATTGAATGCCATTATACGTAGAATGCATGACATTCTACGTAGATTGTACATATAATATGTTCGTCGATACTCTACATAAAATATGACAGATTCATTTTTCATGTTTTATAATGAAGATTATTTGTAAGACATTAGATTTATAATGATTGTAATAGTTATTGGATGTTTTACATAATAATCTACGTAGATTACATGATGATCTACGTATATTGAATGATAATCTAAATAGAATATAATACAAGACTACTTGTAAAAAAATAACACATAATCGATGTAGAATGTTATGTTTCTTATATATTTCATATATTTTTATGTTTTATACATTCTTATATCTTTTTATGTAGATTAACATTACTATTCAATGTCTTTTTGGTATATATTATATCAGTTGCATACCAAGTGTTTGATAAAATGTCTAAATGAAATCTTTTTTTTTGTTTCAATCTGTTTTTGATATATTTTATCAGGTAATCTACGTAGAATATATGATATTTGACATTCTACGTATATTGCATGTCATTCTATGTAGAATGCATGACATTCTACGTAGATTGTACATAGAATATGTTCGTTAACATATTCTATATAGAAAAAAAATATTCTATATAGACATATAATATTTCTATATAAAATACGTTATTTTCTAACAATTAAATAATTTTCTATATAAAAAAATAATTTTTTTTATAAAAAATGTTTTTTTACTTTAAAAATTAATTATAATGAAAGAAAAATAAAATGAAAATGAAAAAAAGTATGAGAGAGAAAGAGAAAAAACAGATTTTTTTCTTCCAAAAGTACCATATTCACACATTTTCAAGATTCTCCAATATCAAAGTTCAAAATAATTACAAAATTGTCATGCAATATGTCAACCATTGATTATCATTAATCCAAAGGTCATAAAAAGTTCTTAGGTTCCCACATTTTTTATGGTTCTTAGAAGAACCCTCCCATATATATATATATATATATATATATATATATATATATATATATATATATATATATATATATATCTTTATATATATACGTGTGTGTGTGTCTGTGTATGTATGTATGGTTGGGTTCCAATAGGAACCCTCATTTTTGTGAGAATGTGAAACCATTATAAAATTTATGTATTTAATGTATAAAATTATCCATTTGATATTAATATTTATACAACTGATAAATTTATGCATTTCATGTAAATATTTACACATATCATGATTAATTTGTCTACTTTATTTACAAACTAGGTTATTACCCATGTAAATACATGTGTTAATTTAAAAAAAAATTAAAATAAAATTTTTTAAAGATATATAAAATAATTATAAAAATGAGTGTTTATTAGTTTTTGTTAATTTAATATTAAATTATGTAGTTTAAGTTTGATTTGATTTGATTTAATTTATTTTTTAATACGATATGTAAAAGGAGTATGTTAAACATGCATGTTATTTTAAAGAAAAAGCTGACATGTGCGATTTATTTATTTATATTATAGATTTATGGACACTTAAAAAAGTGTGACTAATTATATAGATATATAGAAATTATTACTTTAGATTGCCAGAATTTAGGTGATATATTGTTAGTTAGCTATATAGTTTTATCTAATTATTAAATTAAAGTTAATTATATTTATAAAGGTAAATAAAATACACATGTCAATAATTAAATATGACAAATGACAACATAATAAAATGACAAGTGTCATTTTAGTTACTCATATAATAGTATTTATAGAATTATGCATTTGACAAATTTTGTGCATTTAACGTTCAAAATTGTGCATTTAGTGTATAATTTAATGAATTTAAATTTTAAAGTAATTTTAGTGTTAGTTCATGATATTTATTAAAATTGAACACCTAATGATTTAAATTATAAATTTAATTTTTAAAATTTATGCATTTGTTGTATAAAATTTATCCACTATACTTCACCCATTCAGTAAAATCACTAAAATGTATATTCTGTGAATTTATAATAAAATGACCGTGAACATCATCAATTTATTTTAATTTATAAAATCGTGTTATCGATCAAGATTCATCTGTTTTTATAATGTTAATCTATACATTACCATGTAATAAAAACAAAGAAACTTAATTATACATGTAGAACAATTAACCTGCTGTTAGAATAAATTATATAATTTCACTTGGTTTACATATTAATAATGGTGGAACAAAAATGTAAAAATCTCAGTTAGAAAAAAAAAAATTAATATTAGAAGTTCTGTACGACCAATTTTGGGATTCATATATGGTGGGCGAACGTAATTTAATTATAATCATTTTTGTTGAGGTGCTCGTGTTTTCAAAGTATTTTTTTTAATTTAATATACGTAAATTTAGTCTTGTAATTTTACGACTTAAATTGTATAATCATTTAAAATTACATATTACTGTATATAATATTTTGAACATCTATATATACATCTCTATCTATTTAATATTTTGGATTAGATCAAATTAAGTTGGATCTAGATTTGGATTAAGTTTCAATGTTTTGCAATAAACTTATTTCCATTTATGGATTATAACATAATTATTCTGATTAAGATATTTAATTATACAAAAATACAAATTTAACCAAACAATTAATTAAATGTTTATCGTATAAATTATGGAAAATTTCACAAAAACCCATCAAACTATAATTTTTTTTTTTTGATTAAGTCCCTCAATCAATTTTTTGTCTGATAAGTGTCTTAACCAAATAAAAATTACGAATTTCGTGTTTTTTCAAGAAAGTTACCGGTGATCCTGTTGAGCGGGTTGCAAATTGCTGACATGAATTTTATAAATCTATGATTTTTTTTCGATTAATTCACTCAACTAAAGTGTTTTGCTTATAATCAACTAAATTATTTTGTATTATAAATCTCTCAACTAAATTTTTTGCCACATAAATCGCTTATTTTGATAAAACTCATGATATTTGTTGTTTTATCAATTTAAGTGATTGTTCAATTGACACTCACGTCACATGTACGTGGATGCAAAAAATTAATCAAATTGATAAATCAAAACGATCATATTTTGTTGTTTAAAGTTTAGTCTAGACAAACATGGGATTTTCAATTTTTAGAACGGAACATTGAAAATTGCTACAACTCTTTGTTTATGATTGGAAATTTAAATCGTAAGACATCGTCGTTTTTAAAAGTTTGAAAAGAAATTCATTTTATTTTATCAAAAAGTTGAAAATCAAAAGATTTTATATAATAATCATAAATAAACAATGATATATATCATATAATCGTAATGAAAACATAAATAAATATCCAAAATAATTTTAAATCTTAAAAAAATAAAATAAAACCGTAAATAAATTTTTTTATTTTAATTAAAAGATGATCAATAATAATAATAACAACAACAACATAATTAGTAGGGGACTTAATCGAAAAAGCTTTATACTTCGATGGTTTTTGCGAAATAGGTTTAAGCAGACAAATTTAAAAGGGTTTAAGTAGTTTGGCGACTTATCAAGGGAATAAAATGAAATGGATACTTAATCGATAAAATTTTATACTTTGATGATTTTTGCAAAATAGGTTTAAGCATGTTAACATGTTATAACAGGTTAACGGACCAATTTAAAAGGTTTAATCAGTTTGATGACTTATCAGGAAATAAATGAAACGAGGACTTAAACGAAAAAAATTATACTTGGATTGTATTTTTGCATAATTTTCCGTATAAATTAAGGACCATGTTCATCGAAAACCATTGACCAAAAAAGGAAAACGTATGAATAATAATTCATTCTCCTCTCAAATTAAAATAATTAATTTAAATTTTTTATATGCATCACGCCCTATGACTTTGACCATCATCCAAAATTCCAAATGAAAATTTTGATTCAATACTCAATATAGTTATTATACATACGAAAATACTATTGTAATGCGCCTATAAAACGCTCTAAAGACGAATCCAGAAATTCAAATTAAATCAGCCCTCTCTCTCTCTCTCTCTCTCTCTCTCTCTCTCTCTCTCTCTCTCTCTCTCTCTCTCTCTCTCTCTCTCTCTCTCTCTCTCTCTCTCTCTCTCTCTCTCTCTCTCTCTCTCTCTCTGTACGTGTGTGTCACACACACACACACATACAAACACAAGAATCAGACAAAAGCTAGCAAACTTACAAATTAATATGGCTTCTTATGGTGTTTTAAAGGGTGGTTATGTTCCAATAGTGAAAGATGGCTACAGTTCTTCGAGTTTGGTTAATCCATCCATCAGCGCAACCGTTCCCTCGATCAAGCGAAAGGTTCCACATTTTTAATTTGATTCATTTCTTGTTGTCGTCGTTGTGTTAATCGTGTATGATTTTTGATCGCGTATGCTTGTTTTTCTAAAACTAGTTTACAAGAATCTTGGCTGTTCCAAAAGACAATGCAACAAATAACGAAAATTCGGACCTTACAAGAGCTAATGGGAGCATGGCAACAAGTCTCAAGTACTCCGGGGAGAAACCGAAAACTCCGATCTTGGATACAATTAATTATCCTGCACATATGAAGAATCTTGATGTGGAGGTAAAAATATAATGAACTTTTTTCACTTTTGTCTTTTGCTGTCTAGATTCTGTGTAGTTTTTAATGAATTTTCTTCTGCTGTTCCAAAAAAAAAAAAAAAAAACCTTCAATTCGTATATGATAGAATACAAATATTTATAACATATTGTCTGTCTCAAAAGAGATCAACATCTTCTGATCGAAAAGAAATTAATTAATGGTATTCTGAAAATCGACTCTGTATTTAAAAATGAAAACATTAAATGATATGTCACAAAAAATTTAATTATTGATCAGCTAGCACAGACAGAAGCCAACAAATTAAAGATAATTTTTTTTAATGAAACTGACACTCTTTTTGTCGATATTATGGTAATATAATTAATAGGAGCTTGAAACACTTTCTGATGAACTCCGAGAAGAGATCGTATATACAGTTTCGAAGACTGGAGGTCACTTGAGTTCAAGCTTGGGAGTCGTTGAGTTAACCGTGTCACTCCACCATGTTTTCGACACACCCGAGGATAAGATCATATGGGATGTTGGCCATCAGGTGAGTATTAATTAACTAAATTTAATATTTATATTGGAATATTGTTCTTCTTGTGGATATAGAGTGATATATATTAATATTATTATTATTTTTTTTTTGGAATTTGCTACAGTCGTACCCACACAAAATATTGACAGGAAGAAGGTCGAGAATGGGGACGATGAGACAAACGTGTGGACTCGCTGGATTTCCTAAACGAGAAGAGAGCCCACATGATGCTTTTGGTGCTGGCCATAGTTCTACTAGCATTTCTGCTGCTTTAGGTACAATTTTTATTTATTTATTTTTTATTTCCAATCAAAATTAATTTAGATATAATAAAATATATGTGAATCTTGTAAAACTGATGTTATACTCTCTTAAGAAAAATTTGATTTTGACTTTAGTATAATGGACGCTACAATATTTGTTTAATATAACATGCAATTAATTACTCCGTAATACTTTTTCTAAAAGATTGCAAAACTTTTTTAAATACAAATTTTAAGAAAATGACTAAAATTAATATAAATAAGAAAAAAAAAAAACATTAATTCAATTTCTTAATTAGCTCACGTACGGACTGTTACTTATGCCAAATAGGTTTGATGTCTATATATAGTTATTAATGAAAAATGAATAAACTTTATACTTGGTTTGATAAAAGAAACAATGGTGTCTTATAGAAGTAGGAGTGTAAAGTGTCTGTCACTCTTCCATTTGTTGAATATATAATTATATTTATATATATGTTAGATGTAGACTCTTTATTTTTTTTAACAGATATGGAAAATCGTCTTTATAAACAAGCAAAAGAGATTTGCTAGATATTTAGTAGATCAGAAAACAATATTTTAGCCGTCTAGAATTGAATCTCTTTGAATTAATGAAAAACCAATCGCTTATTTATTTTATTTTAAAAACAGGTATGGAAGTTTCGGTTATCCAAGATTTTTGTTTTTCTTATATTAGTTTTCGACATATTTTGGAGTTTTGGTTTTTGTATTTATAGCTTTGTGTAGGCCTTTTTAATAAGATTTTCTTATTGTCTGTAAAAAAACAGGTATGGCAGTTGGTAGAGACTTGCTAAGAAAAGAAAACCATGTAATCGCAGTGATCGGCGATGGAGCGATGACTGCAGGACAAGCATATGAGGCTATGAACAATGCTGGCTATCTCGATTCGAATCTCATCATAGTCTTGAATGACAACCGCCAAGTCTCCCTACCTACTGCAACTCTTGACGGTCCAGCTCCGCCCGTTGGTGCTCTCAGTCGCTCCCTCACAAGGCTACAAACTAGCCACAAGTTTCGCCAACTCCGTGAAGTAGCAAAGGTGCAAATCCTTTCCATCTTCTTCGATGTTCTTGTCCGGTCAAATATTACAATAACTAACCAGAGTTTTCAGTCGCAAGATAATAAACCTTTTTATGGAGTTTAATGTATGTAAAATTAAATTTTTATCTGTACTTGCAACAGTTTGCATGACATGTCAAAAGTTGGTTCGGATAGAATTTTTCTGGTTACCCAAAAAAAACTAAATTTTCTTATTTTTATGATTAAGTTTCCAAAAAATTTTTCTAACCGTTTGTATTTATATAATTAAAATTTGTCATATTTAAAAGTATAAATTATGATATCTTTAAATGGTTGTAAAACTGATAATCTTGGATTTTCTTCGAGTTAATATTAAAAAAAAACATTCTATCATCTTTTTTCGTTATTAGCAATTTAGTCCATAATTAAGCGTTTTGTTTTATCGGCTCATCAAGTAGTCTATGAAAAATATGTAGTTTTAAATAAGACAAAGTTTAATTAGGGATTTAAACAGTCGAAAAAGAGTTTAGCAACTTAACCTTGAAAAAAAAAACTTATGTGTTTTTTCAAATATTAATCCTTGAAAATGTTGAAATGACTTTAACTTATTATGTCCAACTTTTGTAATCAACAGGGAGTGACCAAGAAACTGGGGGATAGAACACATGAAGTTGCAGCAAAAATGGATTCATACATGAGAGGAATGGTGGGTGGTCAAGGGGCTTCCATGTTTGAAGAGCTTGGGCTCTACTATGTTGGTCCAGTAGATGGACACAATGTTGATGACCTTGTACATGTTTTCAAGAAGATCAAGTCAATGCCAGCTCCAGGCCCTGTTCTCATTCACGTCGTCACCGAGAAAGGGAAAGGCTACCCTCCGGCTGAAAACGCAGCAGACAAAATGCATGGTATTCTAACCTCCTCTACAACAAAACCGAACGATGAAATAGAAAAAACGTACACTTGCTAATAATGTTAATCTGTTATAGGTGTTGTGAAATTTGATACTCAGACGGGAAAGCAAAAGAAAAGCAAGGGGAAAACACTATCGTATACTCAATATTTCGCTGACTCTTTGGTTGCCGAAGCAGAGAGAGATGAGAAAATCATAGCGATTCATGCTGCCATGGGAGGAGGCACGGGTCTTAACACGTTCCAGAAACATTTCCCTACGAGATGTTTTGATGTTGGGATAGCCGAGCAACATGCTGTTACCTTTGCTGCTGGATTAGCAACAGAAGGCCTCAAACCGTTTTGCGCTATTTATTCGTCTTTCCTCCAAAGAGGTTATGATCAAGTAAGATATATATATTTGACTTATTTTCTAATGGTTTTTTGTGTTTTTATTTTTATAGTGTCTTGTGTAATGTTAATTGACTTCAATAATGTAGGTGGTTCATGATGTTGATCTTCAAAAGCTTCCAGTGAGATTTGCAATGGACAGGGCTGGATTGGTTGGCGCGGATGGTCCAACTCATTGTGGTGCATTTGATACTACTTTCATGGCCTGTTTACCAAACATGGTGGTTATGGCTCCATCGTGTGAGTCTGAGCTCATGCACATGGTTGCCACAGCTGCAGCCATTGATGATCGTCCTAGTTGCTTTAGGTACCCGAGAGGCAATGGCATAGGATCATTCATCCCACCAAATAACAAAGGAACCCCTATTGAGGTACTTCAGTCTTACAACTTACAATTAAAGTTTTCGCTTTTATAAGCATGTACAAATAGCCAATCCTAATCTAATCAATTAACTACTAATTACAAATAGGTTGGAAGGGGAAGAATCCTAAAGGAGGGAAGCAGAGTTGCAATATTGGGGTATGGAACCGTAGTACAAAGTTGTTTAGCAGCAAGCCAACTTCTTCAAGTCCTTGGCATCTCAGTGACTGTGGCAGACGCACGATTTTGCAAGCCACTTGATGGGAATTTGATCAAACAGCTAGCAAAAGAGCATGAGTTCCTAATCACAGTCGAAGAAGGATCTATAGGAGGATTCAGTTCTCATGTATCGCATTTCATGGCCTTGAATGGATTACTAGACGGAAACCTCAAGGTATTTAATTTATTTGACAAAATATTCAATTCGTTGTTTTTTTTTTCCTCTAAATATTACAATACAAAACCATGTGTGTTACTTAGGTGTCGTTTGTTTTTTAAAAACATTAGATATGCAAAAACCTTCTCATGTCTTCAATTTTGATTATTACATGTCAAATGTCTTCTTTTTGAAGACATAAGTGCTCAAAAAAGATCTTATTATAAAAAACAAACGACGATTTGGTTAATCTGTAATTTATTGCAGTGGAGAGCAATGATGCTACCCGATAGATATATAGAACATGGAGCTCAAACGGACCAGATTGAGGAGGCTGGTCTCAGCCCAAAGCATATAGCAGCAACGGTTCTATCATTAATTGGCGAGAGCAAGGATAGACTCCTAGTCAGTGTATAGTTAGATTAATCTTTTCTTGGTATATATTTATGAGTCAAGAGTGAATGTTAAACTCTCGATCGATCGATCTTTTATCACACACACACACTGTACGTAGTTTATCTTAGACTCGGGTGTGTAGTTACCATTTGTTGATGTAATCTGGTTAAAGACAATGTTAACTAGTTGAATACCCGTGCGTTGCTCAAAATCAATACTTTTTTAACTAAACAATTACAAGAAAAAAATATTTTATTTTGAAACACTATACATATATACTCGTATACATTGTTTGTTAAGAAAAAAAATATTTAACTTTATCAAGAAAATTACTACACGCAATTACATTTGAGGTTTGTTTGTTGATATAATTTATGTTAGAAAATCTAAAGATATTGTTAAGATTTATTTATTTTTTATATATTCTAATAAAAATGCATTATAATCACACATATATTTTGTTTGTCAGATTACTTTATTTACATTCCAGTAATAGTATTAATACAACATCAAATATATTGCATATTTTACTTGCTATATCTAAACTTAGTTTCATCTACGTAAATATTAGGGTTAATATTGAAAAAAATCATTATATTTTCATGATATATTATTTTGGTCTCTTAGTATTTTTTTTTTATTTCATTTTAACCCTTATATTATATTTTATTGAACTGTTATATTTTGTTCGGTAAAAGTCAACATATCGTTATGATATCTCCTTTCTATGTTTAAAATTAAGAATATACATCAAACTAATTTAAAACATAAAAAAATGCAATTCAAATACAAGAAAGACGCTTATTACATGAACAAAATTATATAACTTGTATTACTCAACTACTTGTATATCATGTTTTTAGTTTCAATTTAATTTTATTTAAAGGTTTGCCAAGTTGTTGACCTTGCTATTTTGTTAAATGTTTTTCTCAAGTATTTTTCAATTTCCATCATCTTAAATCAATGTTTGTGGCCAATCTGGAATTCATAATTATCTTGGAGTGTTTGTTGACTATTTGTGTGTCTAAAACGCCCTTTATCCATTTGATTTTGCTGCTTGAATTAGATAAAAGACAGAATGTTTAAGTATTTGTGTTGTGCGTGAATTACATATGTGTATGTTAGTTCCTGTTTTTGTCAAGAATGGCTAGCCAATAAGCCCAATTGGCCTTCGAGCTAACCTTTAATTGATTTCTATGTGGTTTGTTGATTCAAATGCAAGTATTAATTGTCATTAATCCTTGCATTTCTATTGCTGGAAAATAAGATCAAAACAGAAAATAAGTACATTATTAGTGTGATGTCCAGGTGTGTTTAGCTTAAATTCTGTTCGTAAAAGTTGGCAAGAAGGTCAAATGGCCTTTGGCCTTGGCAACTTAATTATCAATGATGTTTATTGATCAATTTTATGTATTAATCGCCATTTATCCTATCTTATGTTGCTGTTGAAAAAGTTAAAAACATAAAGATATGAGTTGTGAGTGTGTGCAGTGTGCGATTGTGTGTTTGAATATATGTATTTGCATGTTAATGTCAGTCTCCGAGACTAAATAGTATCGGAGTGTTGTGTGTGTCTCGTAACCTCTGTGTGTTCATTGAATTGATACAGAAATAAAGGAAAAAACAACAGCAGCATAAATATCAAATATGTATATGCTATGTGTATTAAAGTATATATGTACATCATTTTAAAAATATTGAAAGAATATTAAAGAAGATATTTCTGCAAGAGTTGAAAGCATCTTCGACTCCACATCTGGTTGATTAGCATACATGAAGATCATCTTGAAACGATATAGTTTTCTTCACGCAGACATTGTTGATGCAATTTTTATCAATATTGATTATGCCTACCGACTCTGTGTGTGTGTGTGTCTATATATATATATATATATATATATATATATATATATATATATATATATATATATATATATATATATATATATATATATATATATATATATATATATAAGGGTGAGTTCAATGGAGAAGCTCTCTGCATTGAAGAACATTGGAGAACCACAATGCATCGCTAGAAAATCGTAAATGCATCACGTGGAAGTCGATGCATCACGCAGGATTTTGATGCATCATGTGGAAATAATGATGCATCACGCGGGAATTGTGATGCATTTGTGGTGGTGCATGTGGTTCTTCGATGCGTGAAGGTTCTCCATTGAACCCCCTATATATATATATATATATATATATATATATATATATATATATATATATATATATATATATATATATATATATATAGAGTCAGGTTCAAAAAGGTACCTCTCGAAATCAAGTGCACCCGAAGGTACCGACCTTAAAAAACTTTTTTTTAAATTTTTTTCTCATAACCATGTTTAATCTAATGTTATACACATGATATATGAATTTCACATACATTCACACTTTCTGTGTCCTTAAAAATTATGTGAATGCTCAATGCATATTGATGTGAATGGTCATCCATGTGAATGGTCATTTCACACAATGTGAATGGTGTGAATGACCATTCACATGATCTTTTTTTACCATTCACAAGATTTATGATGTTGCTTCTTTTGAAAAAAAGTCTTATAATGTTGTCTTATACACGTCTATTCAAAAAAAAATATATGTGAATGATCATTCACATAAGGGTACGCTGGGTACGCTGGAATCTTACAGGTACGCTGATGAACCTGATTCTATATATATATATATATATATATATATATATATATATATATATATATATATATATATATATATAACTCGTTATATAAACATCTAATAATTATCAGGTATCAAATTATATAAAAAAATTGATAACTTAATAAATATGTAGCTGGGTATATTTATTATTCAGGTTTGAATCTTTTTTCCTGCATATTCAGTTAGTTATGCATATCTTAATATTTCAATTATACTATAGCCGATTAAATTTGATTTCTTATTTTTATTTAACTTATTAAATCAGATTGCATCTGTTTCCAGCAGTGCAAATTTGAAATTTTCTAGCGGATTATCTGATTTGTTATTTTTATTTAACTTGATAAATCAGATTGCAACGATTTCCAACAGTGAAAATTTGAAATTTCATTGTCATTTTTTATTTCTTTCCAGAAAATCTACATATTTTAATTGCAGAAACATTAAAATATGTAGAAAAATCTGGATAATTACGGGGAATCTTATCGAGCTAAAATAGTGGGGGAGAATCCCATAAATTTCTGAATTTTAACCAATTATATTGCGTCAAATCAGCAGCCTTGATTTTCTCAATTTTAACCAATTATATCGCGCCAAATCAACCTAAATTTTCTGAATTTTTACCACTAATATTGCGCCACGTGAGTATTTTTTCTCTCTGCTCCGTCGGCAATATATATATATATATATATATATATATATATATATATATATATATATATATATATATATAATTACCGAAATTATATCTTAAAGTAGACTAGCTAATATATATAATTAGGGGTGGGTTCAATGGAGAACCTTATGCATCGAAGAACCTTGAAGAACCACAATACATCGCTAGAAAAACTGAAATGCATCACATAGAAATCGATGCATCACGCGGGAATTTGATGCATCACATGGATATAATGTAGAAATCGATGCATTACGCGAGAATTTGATGCATCACGTGGAAATAATGATGCATTACGGGGGAATTGTGATGCATTTGTGGTGGTGCATGGAGGTTCTTCAAGGTTCTTCGATGCATGGAGGTTCTCCATTGAACCCACCTCTATATAATTATAACGATAACAATATAAATAGTTGAATGCTTAATTCGGTAATTGCATCCTGATCCTCTAATTGCGTTTAGTTACTGAAATTTTCTACTCACTTTTCAAACAAATGAAAACATGTTTACTTAACAACAATTTCATAAATGTTTATTTCACTTATCAAAATACCACTTTCATACTTTTTCTGTTACCTAACCTATATTTTTTTATATACTCTTTCTCTCTCTCTCTCTCTCTCTCACTTTTCTATCACCTATCCTATTTTTCTTATTTTATAATCATCATCTTATATTTTTCTTAAACTAAAATTTCATCATCTAAACAGGTTTCACTTTTTATAGAAACCCTTGTTTTTTTTTTCTCGAAAACTATAACTTGAAACATAAATTGAAAAATGATTAGTTTTTGTTAACTAAACGCAAGACTTTCCGCAAATGTTTTGTTAGCGAGTCTTTTGAGCTAGTGATTTGAAAACTTGTCTTAAAACTGATAGTTCGCATATATAGGCTTATGTATATTATTGTACTCTAGGGGTGAGCTCGTACGAGAACCGGATCGACCAGACCGGTACCGAAACCGAAATAAGAGATCTGAAGAACCGAATACCGAACCAATTAATTTTATATTGTACCGGTTCGGTATAAATATAGTTACGAAACCGAAATAAGAGATTCAGAATAAATATGATACCGAAACCGTGAGCACCGAAAACAGTTTTTAAGTAATTCAAAACCTGAGTACTGAACCGAATATATTAATTCGGTATCGGTCGGTTTCGGTCCCGGACCATGTTTGGAAAATCGGTTCCGTCGCTCACCCCTCTTGTACTCTGGTTTTGGCCTCCTTGTTGGCCGTTGAATCATGAGTTAGTAGATGTGAATATAAGTAAAATTTACATATCATCATTATAATGTTAATTAAAACATGTTCGTGAAAAAAATAATTTAAAAGGTTTTTTAAAAGGTGGTACATTCTGGTACGCTGCATAATGAGTAATACTCTCTCGGACCATAAACACGTATATTTAGAAAGATAGATAAATAATATTTTTGATCGACAAACAAATACATTTTTTTGTATTATTAATAATAATTAACATTTATACGATTTAATTTTAAAGTTATATACATTTTACATAGCAAATTATTTATTAAAAATTATTCACATAATTCGTGGTTGTATAAATATGGTATTATGAATGATTTGTTAAAAAGATAATTACAAAATTAGCCATAAATCCCACCCACTTGTCAAGTTTTACCCCAAAAAAATCCACCTAACCAAAATATTCACATTTTACGTTACCATATTTACGTGCTACCCAACATTTACGTGATGTGTATTTTTAATAATATTTTAATATATTACATTATAAAAGGTGATTGGTAACGTAAAGTACCTTAATTTTACGTTACCAAAATCAAATTTTGCTCATTCCCAATAAATTATAGGTAATATGTCATATCATGGTAAAACTCCTTTAATTTTTTACCTACTCAAAAGTTTACCTTCTTTGAAAATAAAACCCTTCAAAGTTTTTCCTTCAAGCGGCGAAGGCGAAGGCAACGGCGAAAATTTACATCCCGGCGAAGGCGATCGACTGTAAGTTTTGTTTCAAAAACTTTACCTTTGGCTACATAAGAGTAAATTTCAGAACTTCCAAGGTGTTTGGTGTAAGAAATTTTACCTTTTCGAGATATTTTTCTTCCCTCAGCTATGTAATACAAGCTCTGCGCTCTCCGTCTTCCTTCCCTCACCTATGTCGAGATGTCTCTCGAAGTTGTTCATCGTTAATAATGGAACCAAGCAAGTTCGTTAGGGTTTTAAGAATGGATGAAGGAGGAGGGGATGAGTACAGTGAAAAAATGGTGGTCGCCGGAGAAGATGACTAGTTGCCGGAGAAGATGAGTGGTCGTTGGAGAAGGTGAATGGTCGTCGGAGAAGAGGCTGGTTTCGTGATTTGTCACGAAATGGTAACTTTTTCCAAATCACGGTAATTTTAGATGTTTCAATATTTTTTTAATAAAAAATTAATGATTGCATATTTTTTGGAAAGGAGCAAAATTTGATTTGGTAACGTAAAGCTAAGGTACCTTACGTTACCAATCACCTTTTATAACGTAATGCATTAAAATATTACTAAAAAGTACACATCATGTAAATGTTGGATATTACGTAAATAAGGTAATGTAAACTGTGGGTATTTTTGATTAGGTGAATTTTTTTTGTTAAAACTTGACAAGTGGGTGGATTTATGGTTATTTTAGTAATTATCCTTTTGAATCAAGTAAGCATGGACAAATTTGTTCATTATATATACATTAAAAGAAATCCAAAACCCATATTAAAAGGGATTTGAACGAATTTCACAAATAGTTTTATGCAACAGAACAATTAATATTCAAACTATATATTTCATAAAATATATAATTTCAATTATAAAGGGTGGAAATTAAGTTTAGGGTGTGTCATCATGAATAAGACGTAAGCGAGGAATCAGGAAAACAATAATAAAACTTAGAATGTGAAACAAAACTTGTCACCTTCATTGTTTTGTAGTAAAAGAAAGCATCCGTACGTTGCTATCATAAACGAGAAATATAAAAATTAATTTCGAAAACATCAACCTTACATTGCATATACACATGAGGAAAACATGAAAAACTAATTTCACGTTTGGTGCTTTAGACTTCACGAGGATTGAAGAGAAAATAAATTCAATATTAATTGTTAACGTATTTTAATTCTTTCAAAAACATTCTAACAAGACATAACATTACTAATTAAACTAGCGTTTCTATAAAATAAAGTTGTCGTCAAAATAAGGAAGCAAATGAAATTTAAAAAAAAAAAAAAAACAAGTTTAACTTGCATTGCATACACGCGAAACACACATGTAAAATCAAAAATAAAATTTATATCAAATCTACTTTAGAAACATTGATTAACCTGTTAATTAATTAAATTAAGATCGTGAAAGACACATGAAAAATATATATATATATATATATATATATATATATATATATATATATATATATATATGGGTGGGTTCCAATGGAAAACCACAATGCATGTGAAAACTCGTGAAAAACCTGGCGCTGCCACAGTCTGTCCCGAGATGCACCCCTATACTTCATTAAGGCGTAGTTCTGGAATTGGTATATAAATTTTATTTGATACAATCTAATATGTTTTAAATTTTGAAATCTTATAATCTCTCTTATTTCCAGATTTTCATTGGATTTTAAAATCATTCCATGTTTTTCAGCTTCCATCTTTTTATCTTGTTATCCCACAGCAACGGATGCATATTTTTCCCATTATCAACCTGTGTTTTTCCGACGAATCAAAGAGACAATCATGCAATATTGAAAGGAAGTCACGGAGGAGCTTGTTGGTTGCTGCAGTACGAAGACAGTAACGGAGGTTTTCATTGAGTGTAGCACAGAACAGGAAACAAACGATGCATCAAACGCATACTCAATAATGGTGCAAGTCCAAACAAATACCAAAGTTGGCTTAACAATTTTCCCCAAACACACCATTATGTCATATTAATGGTGCAACACAGATCAGAACCAAAATTTATTCATGCATAAGTTATAAAACACGAAATTTCAAAATTTAATGTTGCAGCACAGACAGAAGAAACAAAATTATATTATGGTGCAGCACAGGAACAAACGATTGCATCAACTACAACATGTCTTGAAAATTTAGGTTGCTACCAAACAATCGATGTTGACGGCATTCATCCATTATATCACGGTTATGTTGCACTCGAGTGGGTTTTTGCATCTGTTTCCTGCACCATGCAACATTCGACTGGTTTTCAGATGCACTAAAAAAATCAAAAAAGTGTGCTTCAACTATGTGAAAACCCAACCTGGTGCTCTATTTTTACTTTCTTCTTCAACCATGATGCATCGACTTCCATAGCGTAACCCTTTATGCGAACAATCCCTAAAATTTGGGGTTTCCTTTCAAGATTTTAGGAACAAAATCAAAATCAAATTTCCTTGCTTACCGGTGCATAAAAATCGGGAGGAGAGAGAGAGAGGAACGATTTAATTAATTGAGGTGATGTATTTGTTTCCAAAAACCATGATTTTCCTTTGACGACTTTGCCCTTCTGCGCCCAAACATAAGATGCACCTACTTTTAACAAAGTTGCACATAATTACAATCGTGCCACCGTCCTTTTTAGCTCATTTGCACCAAGATCAACGGTTCTAAGGAGTTTCCGAAGTTTTCCGGTGCACGTCGGTTTTCCATTGAACCCACCCCTATATATATATATATATATATATATATATATATATATATATATATATATATATATATATATATATATATATATATATATATAGGGGTGGGTTCAATGGAAAACCACAATGCACCTGAAAACTATGGAAACCTCACTACAAGAAAATAGGGTTTTAGCGGCGACTAATGTCGCTGCTAATGCCTGAGATTGTCGCTGCTAAAGCCTTTAGTGGCGACATGTCGCTGCTAAAAAGTCGCTGCTATTGCTTTAACACTAAAAGTCGAGTGTCGCTGCTAATTGTGTCTCTGCTAAAGGTTGTCGTCGCTATTGCTTGTTGTCGCTGCTAATAGCGTCGCTGCTAATACATATTTTTTTTTTAATATTTTTTAGTAATTAATAATAAACCTGCTATATTTAATATATATTTATATATATTTGAAACCTGCTATTTTATTTAAATATATACAATACGTACTACAAAATTCATTATATATATATATATATATATATATATATATATATATATATATATATATATATATATATATATATATATATATATAAACAAACAACGTACGTTACAATAACGTTTGTTACATAATTAGCTAAAACACTAATAATCTAATCATCATCTTCGTTGTCGTCGTTGTCTTCATCATGCTCGTCGTTATCGTTTTGAGTACTGAACTTTCGATATAGTTCCATCATCGCATCTTTAAATTGAGGGTTGTTATAGACAGCATCGAAATTTTCCGGCTACAAAATATGTACATATATACATTAGCTCTCATCGAAATTGGTGTATAAGAACTAGATATAACTAATATCAGCCCATCATCATCAATTACAAGTATATATGTCTCATACTAACTTATCAAGACTCGTTACAACTGTTTATAGCAAATACCGAGTTATACATACTCATCATGGCGTATAAGAACTAGATATAATTAAAACAACCTATCATCGTCAATTACAAGTATATATGTCTTATACTAACTTATCAAGACTCGTTACAATTATTTATAGCAAATACCGACTTATACATAACCATAATGACGTGTAGCAAGTAGATATAATTAATACCGACCCATCATCATCAATTACAAGTATATATGTCTCATAATAACTTATCAAGACCCGTTACAACTATTTATTGCAAATACCGACTTATGCATAACCATAATGGCATGTAAGAAGTATATATAACTAATACCAACCTATCACCATCAAATATAAGTATATATGTCTCATACTAACTCATCACTAATAAAATAGTTACACATTAATACATACAAATACACACAAATATAAACATCAACTCATATTATATGTTATTATAAACTTTTATACAAATAATTACACAATAAATCTACAAACATATAATTGCATCTTAAAATAAATAACGATAATATAATTATACAAAAAAAACAACAAATATACTAAATTAAAAAAATTTTAAATTATTTAAATAAACATACACCTAGTTTAACAAATACATCGTATTTTTTTACCTAAAACAATCACACACACATTAATAAACTAATAGACACTAAAATTATACAAAATAGACACCAAATATACACAATACAAGTACATTGCTTTCTTTTTACCTAAAAAAATACATATATAAACTTTTATCATATAATTTTAGTAAATCTACATTATTTTACCATAAACATATACAAAACACACATAAATACACACACTAATATATAAAACACATATAAATACACACACTAATACACAAAATACATATAAATACACACACAATAATATACTAAATACATATAAAACGTTTATAAATACTTAAAAAAACACAATAATTCCAAAAATATTTTAACAAATTCTAAAAAAACCTAATTTTGATAAATCTAAAACTTTTATCCAAGAAAATAATTTAAACAAACCTACAAATAATTTTTACAATTCAATAAAAATAAAAACCTAATTTTGATCAATCTAAAACTTTTATCCAAAAACAAATACACACAAATACATACATTAATATAATAAATACACAAAAGACAAACAAATACACATTTTAACACTCAAAATACATAAATATACAAACACTAACACTAATACACAAAATACATACAAATTAAAAACACACACTAACACTCAAAATACATACAAATACACACACTAATTTAATACATTACAAACAAAATACATACCTTGAGAGAGAGCCGGCGGCGAGAGGCAGCACCGGCGAGAGACAGCACGGCGACGAGAGACAGCACCAGCGACGAGAGAGCGAGAGAGATGAGATCTGAGACACCAAACACATCAATACCCACACATTACATATATTTATCCAAAAAATACACAAAACACAAAGAAAAATATAGAAAATCGTTACCTGGAGGAAGGAAAATCGTTTGGAGAAGAAGAAGGAAGAAGTAGGTGAAAAGTGAAGAAAAGAGGCTGGAAAGGGGTGAAAAGAGGCGGCACATTGGGCGCGTTTTTTTTGGGTATTAGCGGCGACACTGTGTCGCTGCTAAAGCCTTTAGTGGCGACATCGATTCCGCTTTTTTGGTTGTCGCTGCTAATGCCCCTGTCGCTAAAGGGTGTCGCCGCTAAAACCCTATTTTCTTGTAGTGCCTACGCAAACCGTCCGATTTGGTGCATTTCATGAAAAACGCGGTGGCATGATCGTAAATAAGGTGATGCATCACGCGGGATTTTGATGCATCACGCGGAAAATTTGATGCATCGTGCGGGATTTTGATGCATCGCGGGGGGAATTTGATGCATTTGTGGTGATGCAATGCGGTTTTCACAAGTTTTCAGGTGCAGAGTGGTTTTCCATTGAACCTCCCAATATTATATATATATATATATATATATATATATATATATATATATATATATATATATATATATATATATATATATATATATAGAGTAAATTACATAAATGGTCACTGTGGTTTGCATAAAACTTTGGATACGGTCCCTGTGGTTTCAATTTTGCATAAACGGTCCTTATTATCACTGTTTACTTGCGAAAATGGTCCCTCTGCAGTTAACTTTAACAATCAAATAGTTAAATATTTTATAAAGACCATTTTACCTTTTTCTTTGATAACATTTTGGTCCTTCAAGTTTGTGGTTTATTTTAGTTTTGGTCCCTTAAGTAAATTTTTTATTTAACTCTTTTATTATTATTATTATTATTATTATAAAAATTATTATTATTATTATCATTATTATTATTTATTATTGATTTATATTTTAATATATTTTTCAATTTACAAACTAATTTTTTTATTATAAGCAATAGTATCAAATTAGAATCCATTTCGTTTTTTTAGCATTTTCGAATGAAAAAATACAAATATTTTATATTGTAGTTTTCCAAACTAAAAAAATTTGAATCTTAAGCTTTTATTTCTTACAAACGAAAAAAAGTTACTAAACCATTCACGTTTAATTTTTTTCATTTTCTAAACGTAAAAATTAGAATCCATTTCGTTTTTTTAGCATTTTCGAATGAAAAAAATACAAATATTTTATATTGTAGTTTTCCAAACCAAAAATATTTGAATCTTAAGCTTTTATTTCTTTTTACAAACGAAAAAAAGTTACTAACCATTCTTGTTTAATTTTTTTCATTTTCTAAACGTAAAAAGCTACGAAAACCAACATATTCCGATTTTATGTTTTGGAAAACGAAAGTAAATACAAACAATTCTGTTATTAGTTTTTGCAAACGAAAAAACTACGAATAATTATGATTTTCAGTTTTTCCAAACAAAAAACAACTATTTTTTTCGAACCAAACCATTACCTTTTTTTTGTCCGAACAAAAAACTACGAACCATTATGATTTAAAGTTTTTTTAAAAAATGAAATAGTGTGTAACCTTTTTGTTCGGAAAAACAAAAAAATGAAATGGTTTGTAGTTTTTTTACGATTGGAAAAAGTTAAAAACGTAATGATTAGAATAACATAAAAACCGAACAAAAAAAATAGACTATTTCATTTTTGAAAAATCGTATTTTGTATGTTTGGAAAAAGCTAAAAAATCAAAATGGGTCTATTTTTTTGTTCGATTTTTATGTTATTCTGGTCATTACGTTTTAAACTTTTTTCAATAGTAAAAAACTAAAAACCATTCCATTTTTTTAGTTTTTCCAAACAAAAAGGCTACACACTATTTCATTTTTTTAAATAACTTTAAAGCATAATGGTTCGTAGTTTTTCGTTCGAAGAAAAAATATAAAAGGTAATGGTTTGGTTGAAAAACTAGAAAAATAAATTGATTTTTGTTTGGAAAAACAGAAAATCAAAATTATTCGTGGTTTTTTCGTTTGCAAAAACTAATAACATAATTGTTTGTATTTATTTTCGTTTTCCAAAACAAAAATCGAAATGGGTTGAATTTTTTGGTCAGAAAAGAAATAAAAAACGGATTGGTCTTCGTAGCTTTTCCAAAACTTAAAACATGTATGATTAGTAACTTCTTTTCGTTTGAAAAAAAAAATAAAACTTTAAGGTTCAAAATTGCGGTTTGAAAACTACAATATAAAATATTCGTATTTTTCATTTGAAAAAGCTAAAAAAAATGGATTCTAATTTGATAGGGTTGTTTATAATAAAAAGAAGTAATTAAGTTTGTAATTTAAATTATAAAATATGTTAACATATAGGAAACTCAATAAACAAAAAAATTAATACGTAAAAAGTTAAAATAATAATAATAATAATAAATAATAATAATAGTTATAATAATAATAATATAATAATAAAAGAGTTAAATAAAAAAATTTACTTGAGGGACCAAAACTAAAATGAACTACAAACTTGAGGGACCAAAATGTTATCAAAGAAAAGGGTAAAATGGTCATTATAAAAGATTTAACCACTTGTTTGTTAAAGTTAACGACAGAGGGACCATTTTCGCAAGTAAACAATGATAATAAGGACCGTTTATGCAAAATTGAAACCACAGGGACCGTATCCAAAGTTTTATGCAAACCACAGAGACCATTTATGTAATTTACTCATATATATATATATATATATATATATATATATATATATATATATATATATATATATATATATATATATATATATATATATATATATATATATATATATATATATATATATATATATATATATATATATATATATATATGGTTCGTGTGAGTACCTAAAAAATGCAGAGTACCGTGAGTACCTGTGAACACACGGGTTTCAGATGTGAACTTGCTCCGAAAAAAAGTTTTTTTTTTGAATTTTTTTTCATATTAATTTAGATACAAATAATATAAGGCTATTCGTAAAATATTATATACATTTACACTTTCTATCATCTTAAAAGTTATGTGAACGTGAAAAAATTCATGTGAACATGCTTAGTTGTGAACACACGTTCACAACAGTACAGTTCATGTGAACACACACGTTTCACATAGTTCTAGTGTGTGTTTATGTGTGATTTTTTGCAAGTAGTCTTATATTATTAATTTAAACATGATTATGAAAAAAAATTCAAAAAAAATGATTTTAAACGAGGTACCTCCGGTACTCCGCAAAACTAGTGGTACTCATTTGAACCCAAATATATATATATATATATATATATATATATATATATATATATATATATATATATATATATATATATATATATATATATATATATATATATACATTTATATATATATATATATATATACATATATATATATGTATGTATGTATATATATATATATACTCTTTTATAAATATTTTTTTAATCAGCATATATTATAAAAATAAGTAAACATATGACATTTATTATTTAGAAAACATTATATGCTAGCTTACTTTTTTTACTACGAGCCATTTTTATTGTCCTGTCCGTTGAGTCAAAATTTTGTCATCCCTAATTCAAACAATTAAACCTCAGAAAGAACGTCACATTGATATACTTTTTTTTACATTTAAAGCTTCTCATTATTTTGTGTTGTTTATGTGTTAATGTTTCAAAATTAACACATGTTTTAATATTTTTCAGTATACCATTAATAACAATGAATATCTCCGTTAATAATGAAGCGATAATGTTTTAAACAAATCTTTAGCCAATGAGATATGTCATTTGCCGTTTAAATTGTTCGATGTGATTTTATTAAGATTTATTAAATTTTTTATGATAACCGCTTTTGTTTCATAACATTTTATTAATTGGTTTGAATAAATTGTTATTATAAATTTATGTTAGACAATATTGTAAGTAATACTTTGCAAATACGTGTTTGTACTTTAGTTGATGGAAAAATGATGAGTTCTCATTTTATTATAAATTTTTTTTCTTATATACTTCATTCTTATACACTATTTTTTTAAACTAAAATCAGTCTTTTTGATCAATTCACATGTATTAAACTAGATATGTATAGACTTCAAATATAATTATGTGTAATAATTAATATTCATGATTAATATAAGTAACATTTTATTCGCAAACAATATATAGTTTTCTTTAAAAAAAAATAAATTTTTGTTGTGTCATCAATTAATTATAAATACCAATGGGGTTTAACCCATTTGATATGAGAGGTGACGTGTAAGTGTTGGGTCACGACTTCGACTCCCGTCGGAGACAAATTAGAATTTAGGAAGTGGAACTAACTTCTGAATTCTCCATTTGGGGCAAAATGATAGTTTATGAATAGGAGTAGGTTAATTTGCCGTTAAAAAAATTAATTATAGATATTAATTTTATCGCACATCACCCGAGCAACGCACGAGTATTCAGCTAGTTATTTATTGTTCACTAGTTTTTCTACCCATGTATTACATGAGTATATTTATAAGTATTTATTGTTTTAAAATAAATATAATCATAACATATTGCTATAAATTTTATAATAATGATAATGAAAAAAAATTTGTAACTTTTATAATCATTAAAATTATAAAACTTCTACATGATAATCATTTTATGTTATTATTTTAGTAAAATTAGTTTTCTTACATGGTAATCATTTTGTGTTCTTATTTTAGGATAATTACATATATAATTATTAATTTTATAACCGAACAATTTTCTTTATAAATCAATGAGATAGACAATTTTTATTAAATAGTTCATAATGAACATTCAATCTACAGATTTAATTGTTAAAAGACGTAATGGATGTAGAATAAATCCATGTATGCTTTAAAAAAAAACAAAAAAAATTATGAATGTATATACCTTAAACCATATTTTATACAATTATTGATAAACTTTATTCGATACCTAATATTAGTTGTGCTTTAACAAACTTGACTTAGATCAAGTGGCCACCACCAAAGGTGGGAGGGATTCCCATTGGTTGAGGTCTCGGGTTCGAGTCTCACCAAGGGCGGTTCTCCTTAGGTGGAGGTGTAGAGTTTGGTCCTCACCCTCAATGTGTCTAACAATGGTGCTAACAATTAACTACTAACATCTGCTGTTAAAAAAATTAGTTGTGCTTTGAAATTGTATAATATATAAGAATTAATCCAACATATTTAATATAACAATTCAAAAGAAATCATTTTAGATAAGATTTTGGGTTAAATCGGGAAGTTGTTAAAAGTATTTGGTTAGATTTCTTTCTAATGGTACTTTCATGATGGTTAGATATTATTAGGTGATAATTAAAATTAATTATTTACAAATCAATTAGAAAACAAAATTGGAATAAATATAAATGGAAGCTTTTTAGGCGGGGAAAATGAAAATTTCATGAGCTAATAAGATAACACGTGGCACAAAATGTTCTCTTTTATTAATATATATAGATATAGATATAGATATATAGACAGATAGATTTAAAATCTTAATTATGTATAAGAACTGAACGTTTGTTGGATTTCATGAGTTTTGCCCGTCACGAACTTTTTGTCCACAACCTTTGACCGAATAAATGAAAGTTTGATTATTTTCAAACATCAATGTATGATATGTGAAATAAAATTGATTTTTATATACAAAGTCGTTGGTATTATGTTGTGTCTCAATGATTTTGACCTTTTGACTTTCTTCTAATTGAAAATGTATAAAGCCTCCAGCAGTCTCTTCAACTTGCAGAGACGAACTTATCTAATCAAAATTAGCCTACTATATAAACTCTATAAAATAGCTCTAAAAGGGACGCACTACAACATAAATGACATTTTGTGACTGTGGCTTTTACTGACTAAAGTTATTTTTAGTCACTAAATATTGTATTTGACCTATTCTGACTGAAAACAAAAGTAGCTGAAAAACTTAAAAAATAAAATAATACAAAGCCCTACTTTCCCATATCCACGGAGCTTCTCTACCAGCGTCCGTCGCTCTCCTCTCTATCGACAGGATCGTCGGCCTCCACACTCCGCCCTTTGCCGGACCACCTCCGCCTTCCGCCACCACCTCCATCCTGGCGTTGCTCCGACTACAATCGAGCCCTATTCCGCCTCTCATTTGATCGATCCCCACTGCCTTGCTCCACACCTGCTTCACCTTTGTTTTGATCGAACATTGAGCTTAATTTTGTCTCTGATTTGAACGATCGCCATTGCCTTGCTCCACATCTACTCCGGTCTTGCTGTGCAACTACTCCACCTCTGCTGTGTGTTGCTTAGGGTTTCTCTGCCTCTGCTACTCCACCTCTGCTGTGTGTTGCTTAGGGTTTCTCTGCCTCTGCTACTCCACTTGTCAAATCCAGATCCAGGTACTTTTTTTAACAAGATTTATATATACATTTATAAGAAGCATTCTAGAATTGTACAGATCCTAAGCATATGTGGTTTCATTACTGCTTGATTTCATTTATTTTTTGTACTCAAGCTTCTTAATACATGTCGTTAACTTATATCGATAATGATGTTGAAAAAATGTCCATGAGGTGTTTGATGAAAAGCCATAGTGAAACAAATCAACAATTACGGTTTGTGTCTTGTAATTGGGGTAACCAAAAGCACTATATGTGAATTGGATTTGTGCTTCTTTTTTAGGAACTATTATATAGATAAGGAATGCAAAATGTTTTCTTACTTATGTTTTAAACTTTTCACTTAACCCCCTGTTTTCTTCTTTCGACGGTAAACTGTAATCAGTGCCTTAGTTAGTTTGTATTTACCTCTATTAGTTTGTTGTTTGTTTGTTATCTTATTGGTTTATTATTCGTACATAGCATTTGTAGATTCTGTTTATATTGTCATGAATTAAGAGTATTTTATTGAATTCTCAAAATCTAGAAGAAAATGAATAAAAAAAAGTTAGAAACTGTTTGACAGGCTTTCAACCTCTAATTTGACTACACTTTAGGCAACTTGATCTCGAGCATAATATTAGCAAAGTGATTAGGCAGAAATATCTAGCTAAGATGATGCTTATTAACATATTACCCAACCATACATCTGTCTTTCTCGTTCTTTGTTTTTTTTAATTATCCTTTTTCTTCTCTTAATTTCGTAGTTGTAACTGATGGATAGATCATGGATGTACCCTGAATCTAGAGCTAGTTTGCAGTATGTAAATGGTGTGGAATCTTTTTTGGACTTTGCATTTGAGAAATCGGGTCATAACGAAAGAATATTGTGTCCTTGCATAAGTTGTCACAATAGATTTTATTGTACGAGGCAAGATGTGTATGATCACCTCATATGTCATGGGTTCGAGAAACGATACACCAGATGGGTATATCATGGGGGATGTTCAGAAGCATCATCCTCTAGTACGATTCCGAATGAGCAAGAAGGAAATTATCAACATGATATGCATGAGTTATTACACGATCTTTTTCCCACAACCACAATGGAAGAAAATGATGAAAATGAAGTTGATGCAAGTTTGAATAGTCATCCAACAATGCAAAACGATAAAAACAAGTTTGATGATTTGCTTAAAAACGTTGAATAGAAAGTGTATCTGAATTCTAAGCATAACAAGTTGTTTTGTTTGGTACATCTGTATCATTTGAAATGCCTTAACGTTGGAGTAGCAAATCATTTTCTATGTTGTTAGAGTTTTTGCAAGATTTATTGCCCGATGGGAATTTGTTACCTAAAACAACCCATGAGGTAAAAAAAATCTTGGCAAATTTAGGATTGGGGTATGAAAAAAATCCATACTTGTCGTAATGGTTGCATTTTGTTTTGGGGGGATAAGGAGAAAGAACAAATATGTTCCATTTGTGGAGCTTCAAGATGGAAATCGTCTGTAAATGAGTCAGAGGACGAGGTAAGAGTACCAAAGAATTGAACTTTGGTAAGTGTTTCAAATTATATAATATTTTTAATATTGGTCTAAATGATTCAGGCTGTTAATGACTCGTGCAGCGTGTATACACATAGTCGTAATCTGAACTTGAGTAAATGAATTGAACTTTGGTAAGTGTTTCAAATAATATGTCTCTTACATTTGTTCCTTAAAATTTATATTAGCATGATAGCTTTTATTTGTTGTGTCATATACAGCGTGTATACACTCTGTTTTTGCTCTGGGTTTCTGTTTGTTCTTGCCAGATCTTTCTTGAAATGGGGTTTTTAGTAATTTCACTGACACAAATCTTGGTTGTTAGTTAATATGTGGATTTGAGTTGTAGATCTGATTTGGAGAGATGAGTATACATTTCTTATTCATTTTTGTATGACTAAAATTACAATTCCCACAAAACTTGGTTGTTAACTTATTTCTTGCTTTTCAGTGTCGTTGATGATTGAGAGGTTGATGTCACAAATGCTCAACGTTCAGGTTAGCTCATCACTACTAGACGTTTTAGATGGTAAAATGCTTATATTATATTATTGATGATGAGTATATGAGTTTCTTTTTAGCTAAAAAAAGGGGAGTTGGGGTCAATGGGTTGATTAATGTTTTTAGAAAGTCGTTGAATTTGTTTTAGCCTCCCAAATTCTGTTATTCACAAATTTGAGTCAATATCTTAGTGACAGTTTTCATAACTATGTAAAATATGCTACTTAATACTTATTTATGAATATTGCCAATTTTGACAACGGAATGCTTCAATTTGATGTCATCGCTGCACCACTGCCCTCTTTCCCATAATCGATTTGGACAATGGAATGCTTCAATTTTGGACAAAGAAATGAATCCTTTGGTCCTGCATATTGCCAAAATTCCTCCAATTTGACAATGGAGATCTGAAATTTATTTCATCAAGTTTTGTTGTTTATATATATATATATATATATATATATATATATATATGCAATATTGATAGGGAGCCAGAAGAGGATTAACGATATTTTAATTTGTAAACTTCGACATTACAACATAGAATTTGTAGCTTCTCAACTGGACAAGTGATTCGTTTTTGTTCGTTGGGAACAACTAGTTTGATGCTTAATTTATTCATGCAACTAGATCGGGTTGTGTTTTTTCCATATCTTTGTTTATGCATATAGCGGTAGTATTGAATTTTCTTATATTTATATTGTTTTCTTAGCATGAACTGATATTTAATAATTAACAATATTTATATTGTTTTCTGAATGCAGATGTGTACCAGCAGTCAATGGTCTCAAAAGAAAATGAAACTGTGGACACCGTAGTTTGAATTACTTTTCTAATTGACAGAAACTAGTTATAAAACCAGAAGAATTTAGGCTTATTTCCAGTTTTCATCAACGACACAAAGTTGAAGATGTTGGATGTAGAGACATTAACTGGATTGTAATTTTTGTCTGACTAAAATGGAAGTATTGGATACATTTGATTTTTGAATTGTAATTTTTGTTCGACTAAAATGGAAATGAAGAAATAGTTTTGATATGTCAATATTGTTAACAGGGTTTTATGGTTATATATATATATATAGATACACACACACACACACACACACACACACACACACACACACACACACACATATATATATATATATATATATATATATATATATATATATATATATATATATATATATAGAGGTTTTAGTGACTGAAATTAAAAGTAAGTAAAAATGGCTTCTTATGACTGAAATTTCATTTTTAGTGACTGTAAATGTTATGTCAAGAAAAGAAATGATGGAGCGTCGGTATTTTCCAAGCACCCTATACCTACTGAAATAATCAGTCACTAAATCTCCTTAGCTTTTACTGACTGAAAAATTGTGTATGTAAATACTTTTAGTGACTGTGACATTAGTGACTGTTTTTATTTCACTGGTTTATGAGTTTTAGTGACAGAAATGTTCAGTCACTAAAAGGCTTTTATTTTGTAGTGACGTTTGGCTCACAAAATGAATTTTAAAGGATGAATTAGCATTTATTTATGGTGTATGCATTTTAAAATATAGATTACAAAAATAATGAATAATAACATATTTCGATTCCATCAAAATCTTTGTTTATTGAAGTAAGACCCTCCAATGTCAAGACTCGTTATTAAGAGGAGTATATATAATCGTAATTAGGAGGTGACGGCCTTTAAATTTAGCCTTTTTTAAACAAAATTTTTTTTTTCCAATTTAAACGATTAAAAGTTGTTAAATTTGTTTGTCTATTTAAGTAATAGATTTCTAACAATTATTTGGTTTGTAAATTTCCAATATAACATTCAACCTGATTATTTATATTCTAATGCATGTCCTTGGAACGTAGTTTCCTTTATTGATTAAATGGTTTTTGGTAACTTTGAAGACCGAAAGTGATACAATTATACAATCCTTCAATGTTAACTAAAATGTGCCTATTTGTTGTGTTTCATTGCGGATGATCATATGTATAATTGTATTTCGCTAGTTAAAGCGAATAGTGACTATTGCAAAAGATAAGACGACTAAAGAAACCACACTGGTAAAACGTGTGAAAGGAAATTAACCTAGCAAGTAGCAACCACCATTGGTTGGGGTGAAGTCGGCCACACGAATCCTGGATGCCATTAGACATTAGTTATGTATCCAATCTGAAGGGTCTTTGTGTTGCGTGAGGTAATAAATACTTGAAAATATGGTTACTATTGGAAAACCCAATGATCTTTTTCCGTTTTATCGATTAAGTCCCTAAACTTTTTCTTTCAATTCTTTAAATTCCTAAACATATTTTGTCTTGTTCAAAACTATAAAAATTACCGGTATAACAAGTCAGCCACAATTTTATCCACATTTTTCGTCTAACGAATTTAACGCGGGTTTCGACCCATTTTTAGGCGGTTATCGGGAGCAAGCATCCGACGATGATGACGGCGATGACGAAGTGATACCCGAAACTCAACCATACGACGACGACAACGACGATGAGACGATTCCCGTAAACACGGCGGGGCGTCAAGCGAAGCTAGAAATCAACATAAAAAGGGTCCAATGAAAGCAAAAATGTGGACCTCGCAAGAAGAAAAAGCATCGGCGTAAGCCTAGATTTATGGTTCTAATGATTCAACTAACGGAAACAATAAAAAAAGTTCGAAATTTTGGGGTCGAATCCTCGTAAATTTTGATAGCCGAATAGGTGGAACTGCCCACACCGTCCACCAATTAAATTCAAAGTGGAAAGATATGAACCGTAATTGCAC
>JAANYP010005596.1:0-12500 GCA_020465985.1 Centrapalus pauciflorus
GAACGCTGCCGAAATTGAGGAACTAGTTGCACAAAGAGTGGCTGCTGCTATAGCCACTTATGAGACAAACCAGAACAGTTCAGCTAATGGAGATGGTGGTGCTAGCCGCACCACGGGAGGAACTGAAACCCACCCAAAGGGTTGTGGAATTAAGGGGTTTTTGAGCTGCAAGCCCCGATACTTCAATGGAACTGAAGGAGCCGTTGGATTAGTACGATGGTTCGAAAAATTGGAGTCTGTCTTCCGTGTTAGCGGATGCATTGAAGGAGAAAAGGTGAAGTTCGCCACCCACACCCTGCAAGACAGCGCCTTGACATGGTGGAACTCGTATACCCAGTCTGTGGGGATTGATGCAGCTTACCAACTCGCCTGGACCGAGTTAAAGCAGATGATGACCGATGAGTATCGCCCGAGGAATGAGCTACAGAAGATGGAGTCAGAGTTTTGGAATCTGGCTATGAAGGGAACGGATGTAGCTGGGTACACTAACCGATTCCACGAACTAAGTATTCTGTGCCCTCAGATGGTGACCCCTGAATACAAGAAAATCGAGCGTTACATTTGGGGACTCGCTCCTCAAATTCAAGGCAATGTCACTGCCTCCAACCCAACCACCATTCAGGACGCCATCAGAATGGCCAATAACCTTATGGATCAAGTGTCCCGGAGAATCGAAGCCAAGGCCGGGGAAAACAAGAGGAAATGGGAGGACAAGTCCGGGAGGAATACGGGCTCGCAATCCAAGAAGCCCGAGACCATCAAGGCTTATGTAGCAGGAACTGAGTCAAGGAAGGGCTAAACAGGTACCAAGCCTTTCTGCACCCAATGCACCTTTCATCACAACAAGGGTCCCTGCCCAACCCCTTGTGGAAAATGCAAACGTATTGGTCATATGGCCAAAGATAGTAAATTTGGAACCCCGGGTGTCAATGGCGGCAATCAGAGAGGCTGCTATGAATGTGGAGGTGCTGGGCACTTCAAGAGTGAGTGCCCGAAGTTGAGAAATGGTGGAGGAGCTCATGGGAGAGCTTTTGTGTTAGGAGCAGGTGACGCTCGTCAGGATCCCCATGTGGTATCAGGTACGTTTCTTTTAAATGACATTTACGCTTACGTACTCTTTGATACTGGGGCTGATAGGAGCTTTTTATCTGATAAGTTTAGTAAGCAATTGAATGCCACTCCTTTTCCCTTAGACAACTCTTATACTATAGAACTGGCTGACGGCAAAATAATAGAGGCAAGTAGTATTATTAAGGAATGCACGCTGAAGCTGGCAGATCATCCCTTTAAGATAGACTTGATGCCTATAGAACTCGGAAGTTTTGATGTAGTAATTGGTATGGATTGGTTGTCACACAACCAGGCCGAGATTTTGTGCGGTAAGAAAGTGGTACGGATACCACTCCGCAAGAAGAAGGTCCTAACAGTCCAAGGGGAAAGAAAGAACCGACAGCTGAATGTCATATCCGGCCTAAGAACATTAAAGTGCCTTAGGAAAGGTTGCCATGCAGTACTGGTACAAATTGCAGAAAAAGAGTCGGAGGAGAAGCGACTCGAGGATAATCCAGTTGTTTGTGACTATCCGAAGGTCTTCCCGGAGGATTTTCCTGGACTTCCGCCAACTAGGCAAGTAGAGTTTCAAATCGATTTGGTGCCGGGAGCTGCACCGGTCGCAAGAGCCCCATATAGACTCGCTCCTTCTGAAATGCAAGAGGTATCCAATCAATTACAAGAGTTGATGGATAAAGGATTCATTCGACCAAGTTCCTCACCTTGGGGAGCTCCGGTCTTGTTCATTAAAAAGAAATACGGAT
Source organism: Centrapalus pauciflorus (assembly GCA_020465985.1). Lineage (NCBI taxonomy): Eukaryota > Viridiplantae > Streptophyta > Magnoliopsida > Asterales > Asteraceae > Centrapalus > Centrapalus pauciflorus. Next base: position 1,815 of record JAANYP010005596.1, read on the forward strand.
CCTTCAGAATGTGCATAGACTACCGAGAGCTAAACAAGTTAACGGTAAAGAACCGCTACCCCCTTCCCAGAATTGACGACCTGTTTGACCAACTACAGGGATCTAGCTTCTACTCTAAGATTGATCTGCGATCCGGTTATCATCAAGTAAAGGTTCGAGAAGAAGACATTCCCAAGACAGCATTCAGAACTCGTTATGGACATTACGAATTCCAGGTAATGCCATTCGGTTTGACCAATGCACCCGCCGTATTCATGGACCTCATGAATCGAGTGTGTAAACCGTATCTGGACAAATTTGTAATAGTGTTCATAGACGATATCCTCATCTATTCCAAAAATAGGCAGGAGCATGAACAACAGCTCAAGTTGATCTTGGAGTTGTTAGAGAAGGAACAGTTATACGCCAAATTTTCAAAATGTGAATTTTGGTTGCGAGAAGTTAAATTCCTTGGACATGTGATCAACAGCCAGGGAATCCAAGTTGATCCATCAAAGATCGAGGCCATAAAGAACTGGGCAACTCCTAGAACTCCCACGGAAATCCGCCAATTTCTAGGACTTGCCGGTTATTATAGGCGATTTATTGAAAACTTCTCGAAGATAGTAGGTTCCCTAACAGAGTTGACTCGGAAGGATGTAAAATATATCTGGGGTGAAGAGCAAGAAAAGGCGTTTCGGCAGTTAAAGCAAAGATTGTGTAGTGCACCAATTCTGTCCTTACCTGAAGGGACTGAAAATTTTGTGGTCTACTGTGATGCCTCACACAATGGGTTAGGTTGTGTGCTCATGCAAAGGGATAAAGTCATTGCTTACGCATCACGGCAGCTCAAAATCCACGAGGTGAACTATACGACTCATGACTTGGAGCTTGGAGCAGTGGTGTTTGCTCTCAAAATATGGAGGCACTACCTGTACGGAACTAAGTGTACGGTGTTCACAGACCATAAAAGCCTTCAGCATATCCTGAATCAGAAAGAGTTAAATATGAGGCAACGTCGTTGGGTTGAACTGCTTAGCGATTATGACTGCGAAATTCGTTATCATCCGGGGAAGGCGAATGTTGTAGCTGATGCCCTGAGCCGAAAGGAACGGGTTAAGCCATTGAGAGTCCGAGCTTTGGTCATGACTATACAGTCAAACCTAAACTCTCAGGTCCGCGAGGCACAAAAAGAAGCAGTCAAGGAGGGTAATCTACTGGATGAAGCCTTGAGAGGTATGGATAAGCAGTTTGAAATCAAGTCAGATGGATGTCGGTACTTCATGGGCAGAATTTGGCTACCAAAATTTGGAGGAGTAAGGAAACTGATCATGGATGAAGGGCATAAAACAAGATATGCTATTCATCCAGGGTCAGATGAGATGTACCACGACTTGAAGGGAATATACTGGTGGCCAAACATGAAGGCTGACATTGCTACCTATGTCAGCAAGCGCTTAACATGTTTGAAGGTTAAGGCTGAGCACCAAAAACCATCAGGATTGCTATTTCAACCAGAAATACCCCATTGGAAGTGGGAGAACATCATCATGGATTTCATCACCAAGTTGCCGAAGACTTCTGGAGGTTACGACACTATTTGGGTGATAGTGGATCGACTTACCAAAACCGCACACTTCCTGCCAATCAAGGAGACTGATAAGATGGATAAGTTAACACAAATCTATCTTAAAGAAGACGTCTCAAGGCATGGAGTGCCAGTATCATTTATATCAGACAGGGACAGCCGGTTCACATCAAGATTTTGGCAGTCATTGCAAGAAGCACTAGGTACACGTCTAGATATGAGCACAGCCTACCACCCGCAAACGGATGGTCAGAGTGAAAGGACAATTCAGACTTTGGAAGACATGCTAAGGGCATGCGTTATCGACTTTGGCAAAAGTTTAGACAGACACCTGCCATTAGTTGAGTTTTCCTATAACAACAACTATCACTCAAGTATTAAGACCGCCCCATTCGAGGCACTCTACGGACGAAAGTGTCGATCACCACTTTGTTGGGCTGAAGTAGGAGATAGTCAGATTACTGGACCTGAGATCATCCAAGAGACTACAGAAAAGATAGCCCAGATTCGAAACCGATTAAAGATCGCGCGGGATCGACAGAAAAGTTATGCAGATGTTCGACGGAAGGATTTGGAATTTCAAGAGGGAGATCAAGTAATGTTGAAAGTCTCGCCTTGGAAGGGCGTAATCCATTTTGGGAAACGAGGAAAACTCAATCCTCGTTATATCGGACCATTCAAGATCACCAAAAGAATTGGCCCGGTAGCTTACCGACTCGATCTGCCCCCAGAGCTTAGTAACGTTCATAATACCTTCCACGTGTCCAATCTTAACAAGTGTCTGGCTGATGAATCACTCGTTATACCCATGGACGAGCTGGAGTTAGACGATAAGTTGAACTTCATTGAAAAACCCGTGGAAATAATGGACCGAGAAGTCAAGAAACTAAAGCACTGCCGGATCCCGATAATAAAAGTCAGATGGAACTCTAAGCGAGGTCCTGAGTTTACATGGGAACGCGAAGACCAGTTCCGAGAAAAATACCCTCATCTGTTCTCAAATACTCAAGAAGTGGAGAACACGAGCTAATTTCGGGACGAAATTCCCTTAACAGAGGGAGACTGTAACATCCGGCATTAAACCAGGTTAGCATATACGACCTAATCTGTATTTAATAGTCAATTATAGCCTAATCAGTGGTCATTAGAAATTAATAAAGTGATTAACAAGGTTTATTAGAAAATTCAACCCAATTGGAATCAAATTCATCGGTGCGATGAATCGAGAAATCAATTAATCCGATCAAATTACGATATGAGGGATTAATTCAAATAAGTACATAATTAAATTATGATTAGTGACACTAATCATATACTATTACAATTACTTAACATTAATTATGCAAGACTAAAACAATTCATTTAAAACAATGCATTCAAAAGTATTTTTGAATTTACATAAAAAGAGAAATACAAGAATACATTCTAAATACATTTATACAAAAATAACAAAATGAAAATACAAGATAATATCTTGAAAAATCTGCCCATAGGAGGTACATAAAGGACTTGATAAATATTTTTTTACTCAACATATCTACATCAAATCCCTCTACACCATCCTCCTTTCAATTCAAAGAAGATCTTACACTCCACCCCTCTTATCACCATCAATTCAACCTCCATCTTTTGCCTATAAATAGAGAGCTTTCCTTTCATATTATTTACACCAAAACCCTTCTTTTTCTCTCTAAAAACCGGATCCCACACACACACACTACAAACATTTTCATTCAAGTGTTCTTGGTGAAATTCAAGTGTTCTTGGTCCAAATCTTGCAAGAGTTCCAACTTCTTCTCAATTTCATACTCTAAATACTTCAAAGTAAGTAAATACTAGCTTATTTCATCATACATTTATATTTATATAAGTCTTGCATAATATATATAATCACCAACAACAACAAGTTTCATAAAAACTCAAGTTTATAAATGTCTAGTTTTTGTTTTTAAGTTGTTCCTTTAAATATGTTTATGAATATATAAACACATCATAAAAGTGTTAATATTATGAAAACAAGTGATATATATATATATATATATATGTGTGTGTGTGTGTGTGTGTGTGTGTGTGTGTTTTATAACTTTTATACAAGTAGTCTTTGAATAAACAACAAGAATCATACGTAATTTCAAGTTTATAAACTGTGGATTTTCGGCAGAAAATTTATATCGACTTTGAAAAATCATAACTTATCGAAATGAGTTGATTCTTGTTTCAAAAGTTAGATCTATGTCTTAACTATAGATCTGGAAGTTTTCATAATTTATTCTGGAGTTTAAGACCTCCAGAAATTATTTGGTAAACCGAAAGTTTGACAGCTCAAAAATGGCCAACATAGGGTTTTCAACAAGCTTTTTCCCTAACCTAAACATCTCAAAAAATGGCCGTTCTTGATTCTAAAAATCCTTTGTATATAGTAGTTTACTGTCCTAGAAAACCAAAGCCTAAAACTTTTTGAAGCTTGGTCAAAAACAGTCTCAAAGTAGGCCAAAAAACCTCCGAAAAAGCTGGAAAATTATATATATATATATATATATATATATAAACTTGACGTTTTAAGCGGATTTTATTTATAAACTTGTAATGTTGGGTGATTTAAGACATAAAAATCTAAAAATATATATATATATATATATATATATATATATATATATATATATATATATATATATATATATATATATATATATATATATATATATATATATATATATATCATATATTAGAGATATTAAGTCCTTATTATCATTTAGGACTCGATTAAACTCACGCGACGCATCATCCATCCATTCACGCTAAATAGCTTTTTACGCTAGTTTTTGCCATCGCAATCTCGGTGAGTCCTCATAGCCCCTATTTTCACAATGGTATGTTTTGGGGTTGAAATACATGCTTCGTTTTTATATGGACAGGAAAACAACTTCATTTCTATTATGTATTACACATGTGGTTCCATCAGCCCTTATATCATGAACCGTTAATTGCATTTAATTGTAAGCGCGAATATATTGTGGATAGATCTATCGGGAGTCATGTCTCCCATTCGGGTTAGTTCGGCTCGGCTAACAGTGGGTGCATATATATTCAACACACGGTATTACGTATGGGAATACTGCACAGGGCAAACTCATTTAATTAAGTTTCGGTTGCATGATGGTTTATATGTAATACATAACATGGAATTTATGATTTTATAAATTCAATCTCTATTATTGTTGACCATACAAGTCATATTTACGTGTAAACCTATGAGCTCACCAACAATTTTTGTTGACGTAATTTAGCGTGTATTTTCAGCAAATTAAGGCAAGTTCATCACATCGGTAGTATTTTCAAGCTTCCGCACATAAGGAGTCGCACTCAATTTCAAACCGTCGGAGATTTACTTGCATTATTTTGGATAATTTAATTATGTATTTAAATCTCTGTTCTTGCGAACTACTCTTTATCCTTTTCGGGTTATGTAAAACATTTATATCTTCTAAAGTTATACCGATGTATTTTTGAAAACGTCCATATAGTGGTCGTTCATTATGATTATGGTTACGCTTCCGCGACGTCACGCTTCGTTGCCAACCGGGGTAACGAGGTGTGACATCGGCCGTCTGAAGACTTAATTTTGATGATTCGCCGATTGCAGACGATCGTAGCCTCGTTATTCATTAGCCAGTCCATGCCGATAATGACGTCGAACTCTTTCAACGGAATAGGAATGAGATCAAGGTTGAATACGATGTTATCGATGAGCGAAGTGCAGTTTCGGTATACAGAATCAGCCATAATGTAACTGTTACTGGCTGTCTCAATGTCAAGTACTATGGGAAGCTTCGATGGAGATTTGTATAATCTTTGTGCGAAAGAAGTCGATATAAAAGAACGACTAGCGCCAGAATCAAATAATACGCGAGCAGGGATTGAGTTAAGCATGAACGCCGGTAACTACATCAGGTGTTTCTTTTGCCTCCTCGGTTGTTATTTGAAAAGCTCGATCCTTGCGGTCGGAGTAGCAGCTGAACTCTTCATCGTAGATCCTCCAGCTGACGACTGTGACTGTCCTCGTTGCCCGCTGCGACACTGATACATGAAGTGTCCTCTTTTCCCGCATTTCACACATCCGCGTCCTTGCTGTGGGCACTCTTCACTGCTGTGACCAATTCTGTTGCAAGCAAAGCATGTGACATCATCTGGATTGCACAATCCCATATGTGATTTTCTGCATCTCTTGCAGAATCGTGGCTCATTCGTTAGTGAATACGCTTGGGCTTTCGACTGTGAACTATACTGCTGTGGCTGTTGAGACTGGGATTTGTTCGTCTTGAAAAATCTACCGAATCTTTGCTTCTTCGATGGAGAAGGACATGTCGGGTTTGCTGATGGAGCATAAAGCTGATCGCCGTACTCTAAATAACCCCTTTCGATCTGTGTAGCTGCTTCAACCATTTCTAAGTAACTCTTATATTTTATCACACTCATCGGATGTCGGTATCTCGGGTTGAGCCCTCCACGGAATCTATTCATCTTCCTTTCCTCAGTAGCTACTTGATATGAGGAGTAACCGCAAAGCCGAGAGAATTCGTGCTTGTATTCATCAACAGTCTTTGTTCCCTGAGTCAGCTGCATCAATTGGACTTCCATCTTATCTTGTTGATCAATAGGGCAATATTTCGCATTGAACATATCAATAAACTAGTTCCACTCTAGAGTCTGAATAATTTCTTCGCCATGATACTTCTTTGGGTCTTCCACCATGCACGGGCAGCTCCAACAAACAACGCGGACGCATAACTCACTTTATTCGATTCTAAGCAATCAGAGATTCTGAAAATCTCTTTGGTATGGCTGATCCAATCCATCGCCTGAATTGGATTCACTGTGCCCTCAAAGTTCAGGGCACCGCTCACTTTAAAATCTTTGAACTTACAGCATTTAGGCTGCTCGATTTGGGTTTCAGGGGTAGAGTTATCAGAATCAGATTCGTCATTCTGGACTTGTTTATCTTTTCTCTTATTTTTCTTATCTTCACGTCTTTTAGCTTCGGCCTCATCTCTTGCCTGAAACTGTTCTTGCATTATTTTATTTTGTTGCTCAGAGTGTTGGGCTAACAATTGTTGCATCATTTCAAACATCTGCTGTGGGGTCATGTTGTTTGGTATGTCACCCGATCCTGAACCTGATATCTTAACTGAAAATTGAATTCATTTAACTATCAGTTTATAGACTTAGATCTATGAACCCTTTTTCCCATCCTAACAGTCTGTACATCCTATCTCAGTTCAAACCACCTAAATGATTGATACATATATATTGCTTCAGTTTGAGACCAAGTATACTCACGTAATACTTGGTTCACTCAAACTATGGGCTCTGATACCATCCTGTGAAGACCACCCTTCGCAGGGCGGTGCTCACGAGTCTAAGTCCCACATCATGCAATACTATATCAATCAAACTAAGATAGAGTAATTAAGTGCGGAATTATAAATTACGGTACAACATATTAGGATTTAAGTTTAATACAGATTACCGTTTTTAAATTAAACTTATAAAGGGCACAAGTCTAATCTAATACATATCATCATAAAATCAAGATAAATCTACCCAGACCATCATATTATCATCATCCGATTAGTACCAAAAGGGTTACTGAGTAGAGGTCTATGAAACTTCTGTCCTGATCTTTGTAAGACCTAAGAACTAGGTCCGGCAGGTGACTTTCCTTTGTCTTTTCCTGTAAAAATATTAATGTAGCAACCGTAAGCAATGCTTAGTGAGTAAATAGATTTTCAAATTAACATGCAATGTCAAGCGGATCATCATAAGTGTAGCGTGATATGTCTTGGCTGCCGCTTCAGCCCTCATGATTGAGACATAGAAGTCATAGAGTCGGATGATGCTCAAGCCACGCTCACGCTTAAATCGTGGGGATCAGCCACATACTGGGCTAGCTACCAGTAAATCAACGTGGCGGAACATCGGAGGTCATTACCAAGTTCAATAGAAATAGTGAAATAGCCAGGTCTAGAACAATAGACCAATGAGGCTAATTAAGCTGAATAAATATGTCAAGTATATGCAATGATGAAGCATACATAACCAAAGTCATGATAGCAGTAATATCAAAGCAATATCAGATATGATGAGTAGATGCAATATCATATGAAGTGGTGATCAAATAGCTAACATGATCCACTGGGCAACACCGTACCATGGTGTGCACAGGTCACATTCCAGCTGATAATATGAATGTCAAATCAACTAACAATCAACAATATGTCTCAACCGGAAATTCAAGCATGTTAAATCTGAATATCTATAACTCACCGTGTTGTGTCTTTATCAAACAGATGTAAAATCTGCTACCTGGGTTATCCCAGGATTTTATCTCAATCTGTTCTCTGTCAACTCAAATCTTTGACCCGCTTTAAATCTTTAAATCTTTGTATCTATGTTCAGAATTTTACTGAACCTGTCCAGAATTATCATATCAATATCATGTAAATATCATCATCTTTTATCTTTAAATTCTTTATTTTATCTGATTCTGATAACTTGTTTATTCATTAATCATCTTTCATTAATATTCTTTGTTTCATAAATTCTCAAAGGTCAATATATATATATATATAAAAATATATATAACCATTTTGCTAATCATCTTGTTATTTATGCGTTGTCCAAGTGTTTTATTCAATATATTCGAATTTAAGGAGTGGGGTTCGAATTTAATAAATAATTCGAACATGGGAATTAAATTTAAGCCTAAATTCGAATATATGAAAGGATCAAAATCCATGGCTAAATTCGAGACTTCATATTAATATATATATTTGTCAAATTCGAATAGTGGGCATTAAAGTCAAATGAATGTTAAATTCGAAGACGTTATTCGAATTTGAGTGTTAAGTTTGAATCTCATTTCGATTTTGGGGATTAAATTCGAATAAATTCTCGAATTTAGCACAATTTCGAGTTTGTTCTATGTATTTCAAGTTTGTTCTTGGCATTTCGAATTTGTTCATAATTTACAGCTTTAAATCATGAATTTCTAAGCCTAAATCACAAATATGATAAATATTAATCCTAGGTTCGATTATATTATACATATTCTAGTTAAAACTCAAGTTAAATTAACTTTAATCACACCAAAATAATTCAATTCGAATTTATTCTATAAACCGAAAATTTAAAAGCTAAGGATGTCGATTTTTACCTTGAATTCTTTGTAGATTGTTGTAGTTTATCACCTCCTGCACTTTTCCTTGATTAATACTCCAATCTTGTTTGCAAATTAGGGTGATAATTGATGGATCTTTGTGAAATTTTAGAGAGAGAGTAGAGAGAGAGTGTGTGTTTAGAGAGAGAGAGTAAAAGTGATTTAATGAATAATAAATCTCGTTTATATACTTCTTCTAGTTATATTTGCTACTTAACCCACTTTCACTTTTGTATATTATATCTCCTTTATTTTAATTATCTTTAATAATTTATTAAATCATAATATAAATATTTATATAATTTAATTAAATATTTCATAACTTAATTAAATTATAATTCAAATAATGTAACTTTATTACATTATTGGTTCAAATACTGAATTTAAGACTAGATCAAAAGTTAGGTTGTTACACAAAATCATTGAACAACTTCCAGTAAAGATTTACACTGGTGAATCTTCGAAGTCTAATTGTCATAAAGTTTCTGGAAATACTGATCATTCTTCACAGAAAACATTTTCACAGAAAAACACCAAGTATTATCAGAAACTGGCAAGAACCGGGCAGTTTTTCATAAAGAAGAGTTTGAAAAAGACTGATCATTCAAATTCAAGTTTCTTTAAAAATTCAGATATCAATTTTCAAATACTCAAAGAAATTTGTTTTCTGCTTTTCAAAGAGAAGCTGATTGTTATAATCTGCACTGGGTACCTAAACCCAAGTACAAGTGGGTACCAAAACCCGTTTTGAAATGGGTACCGAAGAGCGCTAACATGTCTGGATCCAAATCTTTTTGGATACCAAAGACATCTTAAATTTTGCAGGTTATAGGTTTCTTATCATTTCAGATAAGGACCCGTTCTTCATTTTCAAAAGGCTCTTGATTACATCAGATCAAGACCCGTGTTTCAAATCAAGGTGGTTTTTAGTCATATCAGACTAGAACCCGGACTTCATCTCAAGAGGCTTCTAATCACTTAAGATTAGAACCCGATCTTAACTGAAATTGGATTTTGTACTTTTTAGTACAGAAACCAAGCTAATGGTTTTCAGTTACTTCAGACTGAAACCCAAGCTTCTGCGACAAATGGCTTCTAATCACTTCAGATTAGAACCCGAGTTTGAAAGACAAATATTTCTGGAATTCCTGCCCTGAATTCAACTCTGAAGCTGCATTGATTTAGAGGGAGTTTTATTTTTATAATTTTTTGCTCCTGATTTCATTTCTATGAGTTGACTAACTGTGTGTACTTATTTCCAGGGGGAGTTTCAGACGCACTTTGACGATGACAATTTTCAAAACTGTGTGTGATTTTTCACGAAAAAATTTGATACACACAGAAAAAGAGTTTTTGAGTTGAGAAGCAACATATCTTCATAATTTTCTAATTCTCTGAATCTCTCATTGAGATTACTTGATTTAATCTCTTTGATGTTCAAAATCTCATTACTTTTGAGATTCTCTTTAATATTCTCCCGATCAAGGAATTCTCCCATATTCTCCATGAGCTAATTCTTTCTATACAAGTATGATTCTTTCATACCTTATATCAGATTGTACATTTCATTCTGCTATCTCTCAAATTATCATTCCCAAAATTTATTCTGATTATCATCTCCAATATCAAATGAGCTGAATTTCTTGGTAGATTATTTCTGCTGACTTCGATTATGCACCAATCTGAGTGATATGCATAAATATCACTTCTATGGTCTAACAAGAACCGGAAGACCTACCCAAGAAGCAATCCACTTATAGTTTGTGTGGGTAAGGGTTCTTTAGGTCTATTAGTTGAGAAGTGTCAGTTGTCACAGGATACTGACAGGGTCGTGCAGAGGTAAAATGTAAATGAGAGGGATATATTGAAAGGAGATTGTGGTGCATCAGATATTGCTTTCACT